>JAJJMA010171588.1:7216-18052 GCA_023529015.1 Papaver nudicaule
GTATGTTCTAATCACAACGATCTTGAGTGGCCTTATATCAGAAGAGAAGGACCTTAGAATAAACAAGATCGCAAGGTTTGATAGACGCGATAGAACAGAACACAAGTACAATACAAAGAAGACTAGTATACATAAACTAGTTTCCTTTGAGAGGTACTTCTAGGCTTCTCGATCCCTAGAGAAGACTATCACGCAATTCTAGAATTAGAGCAAAAGCTCAAAGGTAACTGAAAAGAAAAGCGTCAAACACAAGCTTTCAATACCGAAGAAGAGCTTGGCCAGAGGGATAGAGCTTTCGGGAGAGATACCACTCCTATTTATATTGACTAAGGCTTTAGCTTTGAAATGAGGCAAACTTAATTTCGGAAATTCCACAAAGCACATTTACATATTAATTCCGAAATTCCCCATTTAGTCTCATAGCATTTAATGAGAACTACTACTCTAGCATTTTACATTTAAGAAAAATATATTCCATAAAGAAAATATATTTTCGAAAGATGTTTAGCCAAGAACAATCAAAGCAAATAATATCTTAAGGTATATTTGGATATTTCTTTTAATTCGAAATATAGCGCTTACCAAATATGATCCCTGAGAAAGATCTCAATTCGAAAACGTGTCATTAGTTTCGAAAATCTCCTTAGATATTATTACTTCTAAATGTCGTCACCAGCTTTAATAATGTCGGCATTACTTCCTTGGTATTGCTGGGCTAACCAGACGAACCTAGGTGGAAGTGGGATCTGGTCCAACATGGTTCATTGTTCCGCATAAACGTATCATAACAGACGTGGACAAGCCTTGTGTGTTAAGCTTAAGTGAACATGTAGGTTCAGACATTCTGAATCACGCAAATAGATATACCATTGAAAGTACGGTGCGAGATTCCACGAGTAACTAGCAAAATGTTAGATCTCTTGAATTTTTGATTCCAATATAGATGTCACGTTAATGATATCCAAGAATTCAAATCAAAACATCAAATGAATATTTGATCGAGTAGTACACCATACGAAGATTTAATCACGTACAGTATTGATCCGGAATCATGTGTCTACTAACTAGAGCGACTAACCATATTTCAGATGATGACTCAATTCCACTTAGTTGTACATTGAAGATGAACGAATTCAAACTTCAAACCGAGAATATCAAACTCATTAATTCGTCGAAGCACAAATCAAAAATGTAGAGTTTTAACTTCGAAGTTACGCATTCTGAGTCAACCATATTAAGATTTCAAAACGTACATCTGTTTTGGCAGAAACCAAATTAAGGTTTCGGAACCTAAATTTCATTATATGACTAGAACCATATTAAGGTTCCCAAATCAAGTTTCCACATAGCGAAACTTAAAGCTTGGTTTCGAAATCTAGATTATGTTTAACAAAACCTTGGTTAAGGTTTCGAAACAAGAAACACATATTAAATTATCCACAAATGTTTGGTGCCGGACTTGAGAGTCCATGTGGTCGAGAACCGTTTCAGCATCACACCTTTTTAGCCTAGACGCACATGAATATATTTCCCGGTTCACATAAACCTTTAGGAAACCCCAGGGTCTTTTCGACCTTTTAGAACTCACATGGTCAAGACACATTGGCCTCGATTCTCAAGTCACTGTCAGCCACACAAACATAGTTAGAAATCTGTGATATCTCATTGGTCACAATATTTAAGTTTCGGACCAATAACTTATGAATACGAAAACCAGTTTTATGGTTTCGAAATCAACGTTTAGTTTTACCAAAACCTACATTGAGCACAAGTGTAAAAGATAATGGAATCGCGTTATTTAGATTCACTAACCTGTTGAATGATGAAGTCGGATGTCTTCGTTTGATCTTCAGTCTTTCTTCAACTCTTCAATCAGTGATTCTAAATCCTACCAAAATCTTCCACAACATAAAGTTAACTCTCACATGACTTCACCTAATTGTGTGTTGTTTAGCGGTCGAGTTTTGATCACTAAAGTTGACAACTAAGCTTGACATACCAACACTTAGTGAGGTTGACCGAGCCATGCTCTAACAATCTTTAATGAACGCGGCTATGGTCTCTCCTTCGTAATTTCGCAGGGGCGCTGCTTCCACCCATTTGGTCGAGTACTCTGTCGCGGTAATTATGTACTTGTGCCGACTCGAAGATAAAGGGTTTATGGGGCCGATCAGGTATAGGCCCCAGCTGTGGAAAGGCCACGGCGCCACCACGCTGTGCAAGTCCTTATGCAGCGCCTGTATCACGTTCCCATGAAATTGGCAGAAGTTGCACTTTTTAACGAACTTCCTCCATTTTGGGACAATAGTAGCCTCCCTCGTGGATATGTGTGAATAGTTTACGCTTTCCCTGGTGTTCCATCTCGTGAGATTTCGTCATCACGACCTGCGCTTCCTCCTTACTTAAACACCTTAACGCCCCATTATCAAAGCTTCTCCTATATAGCACCCCACCTCTTAAATCGGTTCACAATAGGGGATTCCCCAATCAATGGGCGGCGCGTAGTACCTTCCGTCTCAATGAATTGGAGAAGGTCCTTTCGACCAATGCCATTGACGGTGATGAAGAACCGCGTCGCTTTCCTTGTTATCACGAGGGCCTCTGATTCGTCGCCTGGTAGTAGGCCATTTTGCAAATAATTAATATATGTCTGCCTCCAATCCAACTCCTCAATTGTGCACACCTCTGATGGCTGTGGTGGCGACTGACATTCGAGCAATTGCTCTGTAATGCAGCATCTTGTGTTGCCATTTTGGGCCAGTAGAATCCTTTTCTTTATAATCTTATGTATAGAGGAATTACTCCCGAATGTCCGGAGGTTTCTCGATGGACTCTGGTCATGAGCTTATCCGCTTTTTTGCTTCTCACGCATCGCGCCAGTGCACCGCCGGCCATCCGATAATAGAGTTGTCCCTTGATAACCACGAAGGATTTCAGCTTTTTAAACAGCATAAACCTTTCTTCTTTGGGCTTGCCGAGCTCTTTCATGACGCCTCTCCTCCAGTCGTTTTCCTATTCAAATTTCATCTCTTGTAGCCAAGTGCTGGGGAATTCTTGTCTGTGTACAGTGATCGAGCCTTCCTCCTTGCCGTTCAAGTTGATTTTTGCTGCCAGCGTGGCTAGGGCATCGGCGTGCCTATTCATGGCTCTCCCTGTGTGTCCCAATTCTAGCAAGGTTAGTTTAGCCATTTTCTCCTGTGCTTCTGCGCGATAGGGTGCTAGACGCTCCTCTTTAACATGAAAATATCTGCCAACTTGACTAGTTACCAGCTTGGAGTCGCCATGCACACCTAAGCGAAGGACCTCCATTTGCTCGGCAAGCTTTAGACCTATCAAGAAAGCTTCATACTCGGCCACATTGTTACTGCACGCGAAATCCAGTTTGAAGGGAAACGAGAGCAATTCTTTCTGAGGTGTTTCGAACACAATTCCTGCTCCTCCATACGAACCATATGACGATCCATCAAAATACATATCCCAAGCGTCTTCCTCATTAAGTTCCGCCACTTCTCCCCGAATGTTCTCATGGATATCAGCTTCGTCGCTTCCAGGGAATGAGGCTAAAAGATCCGCGATCGCCTGCCCTCTTATGCCTTGGGGCCTTTGATAGTGGAGCCCGAACACTGACAACTGAAGGGACCATCGCGCGGTTCGACCAGTCAGATATGGTCGTTCCTCCAGGTAAACCATAGGATTCGCCGCGGTGATCACCACTGTTTGGTGTGCTAACACGTACAGCCTCAACTTTTGAGCCGCGTATATCAAGGCCAAGCAAGCTTGTTCGATCCGAGGATACCTCATCTCGGTGTCTCTCAGGACGAGACTTACATAGTATATCGTAAAAAGTTGATCATTCCCCAAATCCTGAGCGATAAGTGCTCATATAGCCTCGGAGGGGTACGCTAGATAAAGGTGCAAACGCTCGCCTAGTATGGGTGGCCGCAGGACTCGGGGGATAGTCAGACACCTCTTTATATTTTCGAAAGCATTTTGCTGTACTTGTCCCCAGTGGAACGCGCATCCCTTCTTTAAGAGTGGGGTGAAGGCCGCCATCATCTGCGCCAAACCTCGTATGAACCTTCGGACATAGGATATTTTCCCAAGGAAGCTTTGCGATTCTTGCACGTTGACGGGTCTATCCATACTGAGTATCGCTTGCGCCTTCCCTAGGTCCACTTGTATCCCTGTACTAGTGACTACGATCCCCAAGAACTTGACGGATGTAACTCCGAAAGCGCACTTTAGAGGATTCATCTTGAGCTTATATTGTCTGCAACGCTCGAACACCATTCGTAAGTGACTCATGTGATCTTCCTTCTTCTAGGACTTAACCACAATATCATTGACGTATACCTCATCTTGTTTGTGGATCAAATCATGAAAAATGGACACCATGGATCGTTGGTACGCGGCCCCAGCGTTTTTCAACCCGAATGGCATCACCACATAATAAAAGCAGTTAAACGGTGTTTGAAATGCAGTTTTGTGCGCGTCCTTGGCGTTCATTTTGATCTGGTTATAACCGATATACCCATCCATAAACGAGAACATTTGGTGATTACTGGTCGCGTCTACTAGCATGTCTACGTTGGGTACTGGGAACTCGTCTTTGGGGCAGGCTCGGTTTAAATCTCTGGAGTCGACGCAACATCGAATTTTTCCGTTCTTTTTCATGACAGGTACAATATTGGCCAGCCAGAGCGCGTTCTTTATAGGTTCTATGAATTTTGCTGCTACCAAGCGTTCGATTTCTTCCTTTATTGCCAAGGCGACATCCTTATGAAAAATGCGACTTCTTTGCTTAACTGGTCGAGCATGTAGCATCACATCCAGAGAATGAGCGACTAACTCCGCGTCCAAGCCTGGCATTTCGCTATATGTGTAAGAAAAAACATCATTGTACTACTTTAGTAACTCGATCATCTTTCGTCGCTCCGCTCTACTCAACGAGGTGCTAATCTTGATTAAACGCTCCTCCTTGTCCCCAATATTGATTTCCTCCATTCCGTCTAAGGATGGTATTTCCACGGGCTCTTCTTTTGGTAAGGACTCCGTCTTTATTTCTTCGTCCTCCTCGGGAGGTGATACCGCCTGCTTGTGGATGCTTCACACAATTGATCAGTTGACATCAACTCCGCTGATTGCTATAATCTATATACATGCCCACCGTTCTGGGTAGTGAAACGATGGAACTGGGGTTCTGGCTCTAGCTTCTGTCTCTTTGCCTCGACCGGTGCCCCTAATCTTTTGGGGTTGAATACCGACACCTTTTCCTCATCCTTTCTCTTCTCTTTGGGCGCGACCAACCGAGAAGGGCTGAAAACCGAGATCTTCTTTTCTTCTTCTTCCCATTTCAGCAGGGGAATTGTACGGGATAAACCTATCACCGCCGCGTCATTCTTTTCGGTTTGGTCGTAAAAGACCGCTTCCGCCATGTACGCCTCCTCCGGTCCAAAAGGATTGTTAGTGGTTGGAACTATGTACTGTTCCCCCCCCCCCCGGTGTTAGTTTTGATGCATTGATGATTAGTGGACGCAACGACCCGATGATCGCGTATCCAACCGTGCCCTAACAATAGGAGAAACGAGGTGTGATCGTCTAGTACATGGAAGCGTACAGACGCTCTGATTGGTCCGATAAACACAATAAGGCATATAATCATTATCGCTTCCTGGGTGTGACCTCTGAATCCTCGTACCACCGTCTTTTGTTCCCTGACGGCTCTTCTCGATATTCTCAACAAATCCAAAGTATTGCAGTGAAATGAGATTCAGCGAAGCTCCCCCATCGATGAACACTCTTCTCAACTGTTGTCTATTGATGGTCGTGGTGAGATATAGCAGGCGCAAATGCTCCCCCGGGATACATATGTCGCTGTCGTCAAAAGTCACTCGCCCTTTTGACAACACTTGATGTCCTGCGGCAATGGCGGCAATAGCTTGGGATGCTTTTCTGGTTTGATCTTCGTTTAAACCGTGGGAATCGAAGAATTGTTGAGCGATGATGGTTTTGGAGAATTGAAAAGCTACGCTGCATGTCCCTTCAAAGATTGGCTTTTCGATGGCCAATTCGCAAACTTCCTCCTTGGTATCTTCCCAAGCTGCCCAGTCTTCGCCTCGCGGGTCGTGAGAGATCATCATTACATTATGCTTGGGCAAGGGGTCCTTATCTATCTTTTGTCGCCCGAGATCGATTTCCCCTGCTCTTTCTTTTCTCCATAACGCAGTTCACTCTCCTGTGGAAGTGGCAGTATCGCTCGTGCGCCTTATCAACCGTGTTCAGGTCTACCACCGCTGGTGGCAGATTAATCTCCCCATTGGTCGCCCACTGGTCAACGAGGTTTTCGATCTGCTCCTTCGTGCATGGTATGGGTGGCGGAATTGGTCGCTGATTGTTGAAATTATTTCCTCCTCGCCCATCTTGTGGTCCTGCACCTTGGTATGGTTGAAGCGGAGCTGGTCGCTTGTTTCCAGGAGTTGGCCCGCTGCTAGTCATTGTCGCGCTTAGTGAATTGACCGAATTATACCAGGTTTGCTTTATCTACAGTCAGATACTCGTATTGTAGCCTCTTCTAACTCTACAAACGTTTGGAACTAAAATTTGACAGAAAAAAACGTAGCGTAGCAGTCATCCTTCCAACACAAATTTTCACCAATCTGTTTTCCGGTACGTCCTCGCTCAATTCGAGTGCATGGCTCCTGAACCTCGTGATATATTTCATAGGATCTTCGTCGATCCCCATCGACGTTCGCGCCAGATCAACCGTGGTTACTCGTCTTTTTGCAGAAAAGAATTTCTTAAGAAACAAACGCGCCATCTCTTCCCAGGTCGCGATACTCCCGGTTTTAAGTTATCGTACCAAGTGTACGCGGTATCTGACAATGATTTTGAAAACTTCTCATACACAACTTTCCATCCCTCGCGTTCTCATTCATTGCCGAGAGGAAGCGACTGAGATGTTCCCACGCGTTGCCCTGTCCTCTGTACATCTTGAACTTGGGAGACGTGTAATCTGGAGAAAACTTGTAGGCGATGACTTCTCTTGGGTATGGCGGGTCGAGGGAGTTGTATCCATGATCTTGTCTTGCCACGCGGTAGTGTTCTTCGATATATTAGCTAAGTCTTCCTCGGAGATTTTCCCGCTTTACGCACTAGGATTTACTATCTCAAACTGGAATTCCTTGGTGATAGTGGGTGCTAGCTTTCCGGGGACGATTCCGGTAACACTTGGCTCATTAATTATTCCGTCGACCGGACCGGCACCTCCTAGTGCTGTCGCGTCTTCTTTCTGTCTCATTAAGGCCATCAATTGTTGTTGTCTTTTCGCGTGCACCGCGAATTCTTGTCGCATGTCGTCCAAGCTCAGGTTTTGTGCTTCATTGTTAACAGATGGTTCAGCTCCTCCTTTGCTTCCTTGTGTCTGTGTTGTTCGCGCGCTCTATATCCCCATCGAGACCCTTTCGTTCCCTCTCGCGTCTTCGGTATCACTGTCAGTCGGATCGGTTTCCAATAAAATGTAATCCCCAGCTGGTTCGGAGACCCGCTCGACATTTTTTTCTGCCGCGTTGGGTGTTTCTCGCGCTGAATGCATTCCGCTGGACTCGAAATCTGTCTCCCACTGTGGTCGGCAAATGTGAATAGGGTAATATGAGAGTCCGATCCGAGTCACAGAGGTTGTGTTTCTCTCTCTCTCTTTCTTTCTCTCTCTCTTTCTCTCAAGAAATGATCCCACAAATTCCAAATTAACCTCCCTAATGGTCTCATTAGGGACCTAGTTATAAAACTTCCCTTTTAATCCTTAGCTACCATGTGTCCCCTTAATCACCTATTTACATGATTAACATTCCTTATCTTTTAATCCCCTTTTATCCTCAAGCCCAAGCCCAAGCCCTTTTCCCTTCCTTCAAATGGGCTTTACTAGACATGGCTCAACCCATTAGGCCTTATCGGACTTGGGGCATCCACAAACCTCCGCTCGGCACATCCAAGACTGCACTACCAAGCCTCCGCGCCCGGACCATAAGCCTCCGCACGGACTACCTCATATGATATGTAACCATATAACTCATAAGAACTCTCTAGAACATGTACCCCCATGTAAGGTAGCTTCCAAGTAATGCATATGAACCTTTTTGTAACCTTCCATACTAGGTAATCTTTAGCAACCTTCTAGAAAGGGCACATATGTAACTAACCTAGAATCTCACCTCTATAAATAGGGGTCATATCCTTCAAGGAAGGGATCATCTTCTCTTTTACTCATTATCAATAATACCATAGCTTCCGGTTTTTTTTTTCTCTCTCCTTTGGAGTCTCTGTTGGCTAGTCCGTTATACCATTGGAGATGTTCTGCATTGTGCGGAACCTCCATTGGGAACTAGCCTTCGTATGTTGTATATGAGTAGGTAAGTGCTCGGGGTAGTTGAGCCTAGTTCATTTCTAAAAACTACATTTTGGCGCCGACGAAGGGGACGATGAATTCCACTAGAACAAAAGTCACGTAGCTCTACCCGAGAGTGGCAAGTCGTTTTATTTTTTTTTTTGTTGGGTTATTTTTGATAAATTTTTTTTTAGTTAGTTTTATGAATACTTCCGCTTTGTTAAAACTAGTTAGAGCCTACCCACATTTTCACAGTACCACCTGATTTCATAATGATTCCTTGATGCCTAATGGCAGGGGTTGTGGTATGTATGTGAACCTGTGATTTTTTCAAACCACCACAGTAAGACTTTTGTTTTCTTCAAAAAACTTTATGTTACTTTAAAGAAAAAGGGTCTTTCTCTTTAATTTTTGATCATGATGATCACAACCCGCTTATCCATTTTTCTAAAAAGCTCAAAGAAAAGAGAATACGAATTGTGAGCTTCTTTTTTAGGAAAGACACGATCAAGAAAACTCGAGCTAAGAGTCAAAAATATCACAGCTGTTTTCAAAAAGAAAGAAATCTCTATCTGTCATTTTCACAAACTAATAGCTTCATATAGAAAAAAAAAAGAGTTATTTTCCAAGCGGAGGATAACAACGTCCATATTTATCTTTTCTTAGCGCGTTAATGGTCCGCATATGGAAAAGGAACGCAGATCTGCTAATCCATAGCATTATCTTGTGAACCAAGTCCGGTCAGATATTGAAAGACTAGGAGAATCACCCACCCAAAAACCACCACCAAGAAAATCACAAAACTAGGTAATTCAAACTGCACGTCCGAAGCTAAGCTGAGAACCGCAGGGAGAGTTTCATAGAAGCCAGTGGTTTGCTTAAGCTTTGTGGAAATCCAGTAGCTCACACTATAACACCATCCTTCATCAAATCAAAACCCAAAGCAGGTATCAGCGGAAATAGTTAGCAGAGCAAAAAGAGAGATGAACTCTACCGCGGCAGATAAGTCAGCAGAAGCGGAGCCAATAAGTAGCAGCAACCCAATTCAACGACAAAGAAGGTACAGACGATGCAGAAAACCGATACCTGGTGGAAATAGTCAGCAGAGCGGCACAACAGAAATCAAAATCGAAGCTATTTATGATCAGATAATGGAGTCAACAATCTTAGTAGCAGCGCAGGCGTCAGAAACAGAGATCTTGGCAACACAGTTCAGAGAAATAAAGGAGCTACTCAATCAGGATAAGCATATCAAAACTCTTGTTACGCAAAATTTCTTTCCAAATTCATAGCATGATAAGTACTTCATATTTAATTTCCACATATCTGCATTTAGGAAGCATGATTCCTCCGCAGTTAACCTTCAAACTCGAAGTTAATAGATTTATCTTCAGTCAGTATGTCATATTTAATTCCGCATATCCGCATTTAGGAAGCATGTTTCCTCCGCAGTTAACCTTAAAACTCGGAGATGATTATATTTACATCCACAAGACGAAGATAAGTACTTATAGAAGTCTGGAGTATAAAAAGTTGGCATATTAAATAAACTTATCGATGGAAAGGTACACTTTTACATTACATTGTCTAAAGCAAAGCAGATATGGAGCGCAAATATCAACAGAGTGCATCGCATGCCAAAGAATACTTAAATATTTCGCAACTCTGATTCTCTCTATTTGCGCTATACAAATTAGAATGCAAGGGGAAGCTGCATTAGCACTAACCCGTCACCTTTATTACTAATAAGTTATATCCAGCTTTTTCAGAAACACAGGTTCACAGACCACCCAGCAGTATCAACCCTCACCAGCATAAAAAATAATAAATCATTGTTCTGAATCCTCTTTGGGCGGCAAGCCGGAGAGGCGAGCAGCAAGACCCCAAAGGGCAAAAGAGCGAAGTCCCGACTGTACCGAATGCCGTCACGAGATGGAACGGGATACCCCTCTCGGACGGACGGGGCAATATAAATAATACCACATTTGTGGAAGAAAAGAGAGAATGCTCTCAACTGATGGGTAATCCAAAACAAGGGATCTTACCGACCTAAGTTTGGACGCACCAGGATAACCAACTCCCTGGGATAATAAGTGATGAGAGGCCTGCTTAGGACGGAATCAGATTTAAAGTGACATCGAGACTGCCATTACATTTGTCTTTTTTGCAGGAAAGGATTAAGAGGTGGTACGCAAGAAGGAAAATTGATTAAGCTAATAATTTACACGCTTAAAGAAAAAAAAAAGCGGTAAGGCAGAGAAAAGAAAAATCGGAGCCAGAGAAGATCCAGAGGAGGCAGATCTCCCGCCAGCCATTTTCAGCAGAAGAAGATCCGATACAAATAAAGAAAGAAAAAATTTGGAAGAAAAAAGTTTGCGGGAAGGATGGTGAGTGATTGCATCATCACCAGCCATTTACAACCTTTTCAGAAAAATCTTACTTTACCCTCAGCACAT
>JAJJMA010171611.1:0-14980 GCA_023529015.1 Papaver nudicaule
CAAACTGTCTACAAACACTAGCCTACTATAAGACTTCGGTCTGGGATATAGCAGAGACCAATTCCAACCCTCCAAGCGAACTGGCTACTGTCACACTCCTTACGTCTCTAGATCCCCCACAAATCGTGACGCATTTTATTCCCCTAGCTGACGTCCTTTACAAGCCTAGGAGTTGCTTTAACCGCTGTTAAAGGCTTATGTCAATAATTCCGGCTTTGCAACCTCAATTATCAACTGTATGTTTGAACTGTCCTCTATCAGTTTGACATACACAAAGTGACTTCCTTCGGATTGCTCCAGGTCATACGGAAATCTACTTACAAGCGGGGGCTGACAAGTAAACCGAGTAAACTATGCCCAACTTGTCTCTACCTCAGTTGTAAACGAAGAATCACTTAAGAAACTTATACAACTGGAGCTAACTAGGTCTTACAACACCGAGTGCAGCCGTGCGTTGCTTCCTTTCAACCCTGTGTGTAACGTATCAGTTCTTGAATGGCCTTATATCAGAAGAGAAGGACCGCTGAAAAGACAAGAATCTGATCAGGTTACCAAGGTTACAGGTTACTCCGATTTCAACCACTAAGGTCTCAATCTCCTACGTATGCTTCCCAACTCTCAACAGAAGTCTTTATAGTCGTTAGGTAATTCCCACAGAGGAACTGCTACCTAATAGAGGAGGACTATACCACAACAAGCATTCACTGAAGTGAAAAGAGTTTACGATCAATTCCACAGAGAATCTTCACATATGCTTGATGCTTCTGGTTTTCGTCCTTAGACACTTCTATTTATAACACTCAACAAGATAGGTTGCTTTGGAATAAAGTAACTAGTTACTTGTCCCACAAGTTTAGGAAACCCTAACTTGCAAACCAAGAAACCTAGATTTATCTCAATTGGAAATCTTTTATTATTTATCTGCCAAGTGTTTTGTTAGCTCAAAAACACTTCAAGAATGATATCCAACATACCAGAGATAATATTTATCTTATTGACACATTGAGAACCGTTAGATGGACCACAAAAGATATTTTGTGATAACCAAGTCCAACTAAGAGATAAAGGAGTCAGAGTTTAACCCGTGTGAAAATCCCAGAGAATATTCACTTTGGCCGGTTCGCAAATCGGCCATCTGAATCACGACCAAATGCATCGAATCTAACGTTCATGTACTAGTACGCGTACAAATTGACACTTTGGAACTCAGGAAAAATTCTAAAGTCACTATTCACGAACGGTTCGGGAACCGTCGTTTTCCAGATTAGGGTTTAACTTGGATCCGCTGGAAGTTCTGTACTGGGCCAGTACTTAGACGTGTTAGACACCCTCAGCTATAATCCACTGGACTCTTGCTTTAGAGTACTCATTTAGATTCACCCATATCCAACAAGTGATTTGCAAACAAACCATTGCATTGGACAAATGGTATCGAATCTATCTTATGTATTCTTGTAACCTTAGTATTCGTGGGAACAAATACCAACATAACACATGGTCATGTAAACAAGAACACGATCTCAATCGCTATTAGTATCTCTAATAAAGTAGCCGACTATTTCGAAAGATAGAATAAGTAGAATATAAGAATTTCCATAAAAGTCATAACTCCTACTAACCTTTTGTCGATGAAGAATAATTGATGTCTTCTTTGTCTTCACAGTCTTCGTCTTCAAGGTCTCTACTACTTTGTCTATATCCCAATTCCGAAATCTAAACTCTAGTAGGCTAAATCAAGAATTGTGTTTTGACACCTAAAACTGACAACCAGCTTGACATACCAACGCTAGTGGGTTTGACCGGACAATGCCCTAACAATCTCCCCCTTTGTCAATTTTAGTGACAAAACCAATTTACATATGGATTCAGAAGATATACAATTAAGTATTAACCAGATGTATCTTGATTTCTTGAATTCTTCAACTTCTCCCTTGAGTCTTGATGTGTTCGTTTAACTCTTGTTGATGAATTCGTAGACAGCACCTACAACATATCCAGCTCAAAAAACCATAAAGGTACGCTCAAGCTTACATGGGTTAATATGCTAATCCCACATGTTGTTTGTGCAAAGAGTAAGAATCTGAGCAAACTTTAAAGTCTGTGTATCAAAACTTTTAAAGTGATTCTACTCATTCCTGATATGAAGCTTCTTCTCATCTTTAATTACTCCCCCTTACTTGATACTTTGGAAACGTACAGCAAGTAAGCACATGATGTTCTCCCCCTATGGTTATGCACCACAAGAACAAGAACCATATGTATTCTCCCCCTATTTGTCACAAAAATATGACAAAGTAGTTTGAGACTACGTTTCATAAACCTATGAAATAAGTTAAGCTAAGTACTCGCATACCAAGTTTAAGATGGTATAACTAGGAAATCTGAACGAAGATTCCTGATTTCTCATCTCTTGGAGAAATATAGATACATTTTTCTCCTAATATTCCACAACCACGCTCCCCAAAAAGATTTGTTATTAAGCGCAAGTTCAGTTAAGAACTCTCCCCCATGTGGTGTTATTCAATAAAGAACAACTCACAAAGTCTAACATGGACAAAACAATTTTAATGTTATCCAGTATTCCTTTGTTTATAATCTCTTTTCTTTAGCCAAATTTTTGGAAAAGAGTATATGATTCCGAGTTTGTGAAAACCCTAAAAATCATACAATCAAAAGTTTCTTGATCGTGAGAAAAAGCATAAATTTTTTAAATACGACGTTAATGTTTCCTTTGACATGTGAGTCTCTCCCGAGATTTATGAGACCATGTTTATAATTGGATGAACCAAAGTGTAACATGATGTCTCTTGTGAATTTTCATGTATACTTGAACGTTTGATAAATAAAGCATAAGCACGAATGCTAAATTTAAACTTCAAGCAACAAAACATCAAAGAGTATTAAGCTTAATACAGACGATGTTCAAATGGAAATAGTTCACACAACACAAAGCAAAGTTTAACAAAAGCATAAAGAGACGAAATAAATCACTCCATATCCTCGTCGTCTGATGGAATGGTATGTTGGTCAATGATATCATACATCGCAGAAGCAATATATGGATCAACATGAGGAATTGCAAGGTTAACTGCCTGAGTGTATCTATCGCACTTGGTTTGGAGGCTGTGTACTCTTGCCTCAAGTCGTGCCATGCGAGGATCTTGTCCGACCATTTGACCCGATTTCTTGATCTTGTCAATGTTCTTCTGAGTGAAGAGCTTTGGGCCATCAGCCTTTGGTCCGAACATGTTAACCTTGAACCTTTTGCAAATTTCTGTAACCAGGCAAGGAAATTCGAGATTCCTTTGTTTGTTGTCGGAAGTCCTGATCATCTATCTGATGATAGTTCCACAGAAATCAATTGGACCATTCCCTTTTTGAAGATGATAAATCAGTTCAAACATGTCTCTATTCCATTTATCCTTGTTCAGGGTGACAGGAATAAGATTATGTGAAGCTAAAATACCAAGAACCTTATATTCAGGCTTAATTCCATTGATAGGATCTTTGCCATCTTTCCACTGAGGGCTAAAACCAAGTACACCCTTAGCGAGTTTGTGGTTAGATGGACGACTCCTTCCCATCTCTGGTAGTGTAAACGGAAAAAAAAGGGCTTTGAAGTATTTCCATAAGTACTTCCCTGTTAACTTCGAAAACTCGCTTGCCATACGAGTCTTGAAACTACGTTGATCCATTTTGCATTCAAACATGTTGGTGTAAAACATTCGAACAACAAAGGGAAAGTTGTCGACATACATACCTTCATGAATGAAACCCCAAGCAAGCAAGATGATCCATAAATGGTGGATAATATGAAAGAGTACTTCTGTCTAGTTTCCTTTCAACAGTGAAGTTCCGTCTCTTCACATACTCAGCTTTGGCTTCATCGCTGATGAAAGGCATACCCAGACCTGGATCATGGGACGGTTCGTGAACCGTCTCAGACATAGTTTTTTCATCTGATGACCAGAGAACTGGCTCATCATCACTATCATTCACATCAATAGCCCTGCTGGTTGAGGCCTGGTTTCTAGCACTTCTTCTAGACATGATATCAAAGAACAAGATAGCTAGGACACTTACGTGATGATTTCTACCAAACTACAAGGAGATGGCAATAAATATTTATAACCCCTCCAATGATTTTCCAACCCGCTCGTTTTGGTACCAAGATAGAGCAAACCAGTTCACGAACCTCAAAAATCTTTACAGTTGCAGTAAACCTGCCATTAGAGCTTTTCTAAACCTCAAAAAGAAGTGAGGTGAAGAATAAACTCGAGAAGACCTTATCCAGAGAAATTCGGGTCCGAACGGTTCGGGAACCGGGTCATGGGTTCTGGATGACCCAGTATGTCACGGAATAGTCCAGTGAGTAGTTTTCAGACCCGGTTCTAGGGGTTCCTAGGCCTTACATGTGTCATACACACATGTTTTAGTCAAAGATGGTCTTTGACTACTTCCTAGGTCCATTTTTAGGACATTTTTCTCTTGTGTTTAACTTTACTAAGATCTAATGGAGTCAAGCTCACTATTTAGAGTTAGTTTGTGAGAAATTATTCCATAGATGTCTTTATATTAAGCTTGGAGAGGAATAGGCGCTTAATATTCAAACATAAAATACTTTCGCGTCCCCAAGAAATAATTTCTTTCCAGTTTCTTATTGAAACTGCGGGATTTTGAAATTTATTAAATTTAATTCTTTCTATTCCAAAATTGAAAGTATTTTTCTCAGATTTTAGATAAGTCAATATCCTTTTATTCTCCGAGAAGGGTTTGTGAAAGAATTTATAATCCTTGTGCTTTGCCCTTGTGAACTGTGAAAAGTTCTGTACAACAGGACGGTTTTTGGCAAAGCTTGTAAATCTGTTTTACTGTTTAACAAGATGAATTACACCTTGTCTGTGGGGACAGGATTTTACAGATAATTCCTTCTTATGAGTTTCATCAATGTGTAAAACACACAGTTGATCATGGATTATTACATCCATGGGTTCCTCAATCAGAAGGGTATTGATAATGACTTGATCTTGACGTTTTTCATAAAAAGACGATTCAGTCTCTTTAATAAGTTGATCAATGTCAATGTCAACACATGTGTTTTCCTCCATGACCTTGTTTAGTCGATTTAGAGACTCTTCTTCTTTCCAAAGATATGTCTCTAGGTCATGAGCGATATTATCAATCTGTTTTCCAAGATCGATGAAGCCTTGAACAGACTTAATACCTCTGGGAGGAATGCTAAGGAGTTTTCTTGCTGATATGATGAGACCTGGCCGTGGATCTTCTGCATCATCATCTTCAGCATCTGTTAATACGTTACAAGCGTTTGATCTTTGTTCCGTAACTCACAAGCCGCGATAAACACAGACAGTTACGTCCTTAATGTGTTCACCGGCTCTGATACCAATTGAAAAACCAGGGGTACCGAAATACAACCAACTTTTCGTTTGGGATCATGAGACTTATGGTCAGATCTGGACGATCTCAAAAATTAATATCCAAACCTGTTAACCTGAGTTTGGATCTCAAAGGATCAGTCCGACACAAGACAAGGTCTTGGTAAATCTAATGGGTGGATTGGGACAACGATCAGGTTTATTAATAACGTACTTATTGTGTTTGCTTTAATTATATAATCAGAGAATATAATGCGGAAAGTAAAGCACACAAGACACCAGAGATTTTTTTAACGAAGAAACTACGACCTGTAGAAAAACCTCGGGACCTCGTCCAGATTGAACACCGTACGGTACAAACTGTCTACAAACACTAGCCTACTATAAGACTTCGGTCTGGGATGTAACAAAGACCAATTCCAACCCTCCAAGCGAACTGGCTACTGTCGCAGTCCTTACGTCTCTAGATCCCCCACAGATCGTTCAGCACTTGATTCCCCTAGCTGACGTCCTTTACAGGCCTAGGAGTTGCTTTAACCGCTGTTAAAGGCTTATGTCAATAATTCCGACTTTGCAAGCGGGGGCTGCCAAGTAAACCGAGTAAACTATGCCCAACTTGTCTCTACCTCAGTTGTAAACGAAGAATCACTTAAGAAACTTATACAACTGGAGTTAAATAGGTCTTACAACACCGAGTGCAACCGTGCGTTGCTTCCTTTCAACCCTGTGTGTAACGTATCAGTTACTGATCAGGTTACCAAGGTTACAGGTTACTATGATTTCAACCACTAAGGTCTCAATCTCCTACCTGTGCTTCCCAACTCTCAAGAGAAGTCTTTATAGTCGTTAGGTAATTCCCACAGAGGAACTGCTACCTAATAGAGGATGACTATACCACAACAAGCATTCACCGAAGTAAAAAGAGTTTACGATCAATTCCACAGAGAATCTTCACGTATGCTTGATGCTTGCGGTTTTCGTCCTTAGACACCTCTATTTATAGCACTCAACAAGAAATGTTGCTTTGGAATAAAGCAACTAGTTACTTGTCCCACAAGTTTAGCAAACCCTGACTTGCAAACCAAGAAACCTAGATTTATCTCAATTGGAAATCTTTTATTATTTATCTGCCAAGTGTTTTGTTAGATCAAAAACACTTCAAGAATGATATACAATAGACCAGAGATAATATTTATCTTATTGAAACATTGAGAACCGTTAGATGGACCACAGAAGATATTTCGTGATAACCAAGTCCAACTAAGAGATAAAGGAGTCAGAGTTTAACCCGTGTGAAAATCCCAGAGAATATTCACTTTGGCCGGTTCGCAAACCGTCCATCTGAATCACGACCAAATGCATCGAATTAATCTGACGTTCACGTACTAGTACGCGTACAAATTGACACTTTGGAACTCAGGAAAAATTCCCAAATCACTGTTCACGAACGGTTCGGGAACCGTCGTTTTCCAGATTAGGGTTTAACTTGGATCCGCTGGAAGTTCTAGACTGGGCCAGTACTTAGACGTGTTAGACGCCCTCAGCTATAATCCACTGGACTCTTGCTCAAGAGTACTCCTTTAGATTCACCCATATCCAACAAGTGATTTGCAAGCAAACCATTGCAATGGAAAAATGGTATCGAATCTATCTCATGCATTCTTGTAACCTTAGTATTCGTGGGAACAAATACCAACATAACACATGGTCATGTAAACAAGAACACGATCTCAATCGCTATTAGTATCTCTACAAAAGTAGCCGACTATTTCGAAAGATAGAATAACTAGAATATAAGAATTTCCATAAAAGTCATAACTCCTACTAACCTTTTGTTGATGAAGAATAATTGATGTCTTCTTTGTCATCACAATCTTCGTCTTCAAGGTCTCTACTACTTTGTCTATATCCCAATTCCGAAATCTAAACTCTAGTAGGCTAAATCAGGAATTGTGTTTTGACACCGAAAACTGACAACCAGCTTGACATACCAACGCTAGTGGGTTTGACCGGACAATGCCCTAACAGGTAGTATTTCAGTACCCCTGCTTTTTCAATAACCCTTTTATTTCTCTCAGCCCATATCGCCCATAATGCTTTAAATGGAATTAGATACCATAGTTTCTATTTTAGCTTGTTTCCCTTTGTGTCTTGCCAGTGTGTGAACTAATCCTTAATTGTATTCCTATGAACCCAATCAATATCTATTGTAGTGGTAAAGTAGTCCCATACTTCTTTTATAAAGGTACGCTGTGGTGGTATATGGTCAGTCTCTTCAAGCTGAGAATTGCACAAACTGCAGTCGGTGGTAACAATGTTGCATCTTCTTTTTATCAAATCTCATACAGTTGGTATTGCATTTTGAACTGCAACCAAGAAAGCACTTGAGCCTTGGGAAGTATACACTTCTAACAGATGTGCTTGTAGGAGTTGACTGCACATGGTAGTTGTTGTTTAATCAAGATTAGCAACATTTTCTTGTCCGTAGTTGTTGGTGATTGCATCACATACATGTAATACACTGGTAGGCGTGATTAATGCACTATTAATTAGAGCTAGTTTTCGAGCTCTAGATAAAAATCTACCCTTCCAAACAATGTCAGATTATGTTGTCAAATGATTTCTTTACGTCTAGCTTGTATAAGTTTATAAAACTTTTGATTTGAGCCTTGCATCTAACAACTCTCCTGCCACAAAAAATCCATCTTGGATTTTTTTTCCTTTAATGAAAGCTCCCTCATGTTCAGAGATCTGTTTAATAAGGTATCACTACCTTAAATCTATTAGCCAATACTTTTTTATATGATTTTGTATATACAACCAACCAAGCTTATCGGCCTAAAGTGTATTGATCTACTTGAAGTGACTTCTTTTAGATATGATCAAGGTTATACGAAAATCTATTTAGGGCTGGCACGTAGACGATGTCTAATTCGTCTCTACCTCAAAAGTGAAAAACTAGGTTTAACTCTCACACTAATGGAAATACTAAGACTTACCACGCGTACGCAGCCTTACGTAGTTCTATCAATCTTGTAGTTGATTGATTGTTCTTGAATGGCCTTATATCAGAAGAGAAAGACCTTATTACAGACAAAAAGCAATACGACCAACTAAAGTTACAAGATGTGATAGTAGATAATATTTACCTGTACTTCACAAACCCTCAAATGAAATCTTCCAATAGTCTTAGGCCAATTCCCAAAGGAAATATATATGCCTAAAGAGGACGACTCCTTAAACAACATTTATACACCAGAGTGTAGAGGATTTCACAGAATTCTCTGTCGTGTTGTGTTCGTTCTAAGATTCCTTTATTTATAGTATTCAAAGAGTCTAGGTTGCTTAGGAATAAAGTAACGATTGCTTGATATGCAATAGCAAGTTGGTGAACCGCGTATACAAGCTCGTTACTTGTTTAGCACTCCAAGTAATCTAGAGTTCTTACAACCGTGGAAACCGATAATAGTTGAATCACCAAGTAATTAGGTAAAGTATAACTACTTCAAGAGTTTGGTCTCAAAACAAGTTGTGAAACTGCGAAACTCTTCGTTAAAAATATGATTCTAAGTTAGAACTCCATGTGCGAAAGTTCGCCTTATTGAACCGTTGAGAAGGTGGACGTAAACCATACATGCGTATCTGTTAATTGCCAAGTACACGTAGTAGTTAAAGATATTAAGATCGTAAACAACTAAAAATGCCACATGGTTCACGGGCTAGAAATTTTGGTTTCCGAACCCACTAGACATTTGGAAATTTCAGAACTCGCATGGTTCGCTAACTGGAAATCCTGGTTTGCGAACTGACTGTTCATCTGAAAAATTCAGAACGTTTTTTGGTCCGCGAACTGAGACTCTCGTTTGCGACTAAATGGACTTAGTGTAGTTTCGACGTTCTGGGCATCCATTTACTCGATTTTCGTGAAGTCGAGCATTCTTCAAGATTCGACTAACTCAACACTTTGGTTTGCAAGCAAACCATAGATGTGAAAAGTGTATATACCTTTCTCGCTATAATTCTATATTCGAAATACATGAAGTAAACTTGTGTGTATGGAATCAAGACACTCGCTTTGAGTAAGATTAATCTTGTCGATTTGGATTCCTTCTTAAAACTATAAGTACCAAAGTCGCCGACTATGTTTCGAACGACAGATGAGTAGAATAATAAGAGTCCGAATTTCACAACTCATACTAACCTTTGTAGATGAAGATGTAATGATGTTTCGTATCGTATTCAGTCTTCATTTTCAAATTCTCAACTACTTAATCTAATTTTAATATCTGAAACCCAACTTTGTCCAAGAATTGTATCTTGATATTTAATTTTGACAACTAACTTGACATACTAACGTCAGTGGGTTCATAAAAATCATTGCTCTCGTTGGGTTAAACTTGACTAGCTCTTGGGCCAAGTTATTTAGTGAGAAAAATCTAGAGTGTGGGTCTTACGCCTTTGATGATATAAGGATTTTTGCCGTAGTGAGCTTGTGATAGGATGAAGGGTCGTCTCTGATATTTATATGACCTTATGAGAAAGAGATGACAACGCTCTTTGACACAACCTTTTTCTAGACACATAGATTATATGTTTTTTTTTTAATGAAAATTGAAATTCCAACTACAAAAGTGATCACTTACTTAATCAAATACAGTCCAGATTTATAATTTCTTGTTGCGGAAGGAGAAAAAAAGTTGCAAAAATGCAATTTTTCTGATGAGAAATTCTCGTCAAAATTTTCCTCTTTATAGTTTAGGACTTAAAAACTTAGTCATGCAAAAATATGCGGTAACCACTTTGTAAACTAGATTCAACAAGTATTTATATTCAAAATTATTTAATAATTTTAACTTGAAATACTAACATTTAAGGAAGGGAAAGCAAAACAGTTAAGTAAGGCATAATTATAAGTATACATAGTAATAAGAAAATCAAACGACTAAACTAACCCTATGAATGCATTGAATAAAATGCAAACACTATGCTTGGGCTGATTTTTTCCTCTTGTTACGTCTGCATCAATTTTAATTTGATGTCCTTTAGGTTGGGTTGGGTAATAAATTGATTGCTGATGTATCCTATTTTTGTTTAGGCAAAGTTATATCGAACTTGTTTCACACGTATAGTTTCCTTGTTTGCATCAACAACCTAAACACTCGATACCCTCACTCCACATTGAAAGTCATTTTAACCTACATTCCTATTGGCTGGTGAACATAACCACGGATTCTTATTGGCTTAGAATCGTTTACATTTCGTGGCCGTTCAAGTGTTATTAACTATGTTCGATCTATGGTTGTGATTTAACATAATTCCCTCACCCACATGGGTAATTAAAGTATTGATCATGATTGGCCGAAAATTAAATTTTAATTGTGACACTCCTTTTACATTTTTTTTAAATCTTACGCCGTTGAATTTAGGGTTCACATAGGTTATTGATATTGTTTATATTAAAAACATAATAAAAGAGCAATTTGTGGCAGAAATTTTGTCTTAAATACCGCAATTCATAAAATCTCGTTAAAAAATTCTTTTCTCGATGAAATAATGTTGTTTTTGGAAATTAAATATATGCAAATGTATTTGTACGAAAAAAGATAATGAACAAAAAATTGGCGTATCTATTTTGGAAAGAATATCTAAAAATCTAAATAAAATATTTTAATGGAAGGGAAGAGATGAGATTGAGAGGATAGAGAAAGTAATTTTGGAAAGAATATCTAAAAATCTAAATAAAATTTATGAAACTAATTTTGGAAGTACTAGATTCGTTTCTTAACATAGCTTTGGTTTTAGTTTTTCGGTGAACTATGAAAAAAATTGGATCATTTTCTTATTAAAACCTTGCAGCGCGACCGCTTCATGTGTCGTATTTCATAGTGGTAACCATATAGTTCCATTCTTTTCATGTTCTTTCTTATTTCTTAAGTTTACTGATTTCTTTAGTTTCACGCTCTTTTTTCTTATTTTTTTTTATTTTCATCGGGTATTTTTCTTATTTGTTTCTCAGTGTTTTTATAGATAAATAGTGCAGGTTAAATCACAGGTAAACTCTCATCTATCATATTTGTTTCAATTTCGTATTTGCTTCTTATTTGATTTTCGCATCTCTATTAAATTAGGGTTGTTAATTTTTTTTATTGAAGCCACTTTTCTTTTTGAGTTTGCAGCTATGGTTGCTCAATTATGTTCTTAGTTTGGTTTCGTTTGAGATTTAACGAAGAATCCTAGATTAGGCTTCATCATTTATCAGCTGTTTTTGGGGGTAATTTTAATAATTTTGATGTTTTTGGTGACTAAGCTATGGGATTGGATATTAGGCTGGTGTGTGTTACCAAACTCAGGCTAAGTTTTTTCCATATAGTATGTTGTTTCCATGTAGTCTTCCTTGATCTTAGTTTTTGAATTAACATGAATGCCTTGAGACAGAACTATGTTGAGAATGTGTTTGTTGGTACCAGACGAAATCCGTAAAATTCTGAACCAAAGCAAACAAAAAAAAAAACTAAAAAATTGTAGAGTATCACCTTTTTAATCCAAGTTCAAGACACCTGAGGATTCAAGTAACCAAGTGCTCCTTAATACGTATAAAATTATATTGAAGTTCATTATATCTTTCAATTTCCTCTGCTATTTGCTCTGCTATTATATTATCTATATGTTTGGTTAATAGGTGTGACAAAAATTAATATCCATATGTCTGCTATTATAGTTAGATATCTTCTCATGCAAAGTTAATAAATTAATGTCTTCTGACATTCAGTAATGCAACGTGATGGATTCTGTTGATAAAAATACTGGTCTCGCTGAACTAGGAAAACCTCTGCCACTAGAAAGCTCTCCATACATGCTGATAGAGGGTGTTAAAGAGGTCAAAGATCTGTCTAAAAACCTCTATGAGGTGAATGAATTTACGGTGATATTTCTCTTTCATCGACACTCTTGCTAACAATCATCGTCGTTAGCCTGCTTTTTCAGGTTATGTGTATTAGAGATGCAATGCAATCAGTTTTCTAACGTGTGTTTGTTGAATTTATAAAACACAGGATAAAAAGTATATGTTGGACGTCATAATCAATGTGAGTTTAAGATCGCCCTTTTTTGTATCTTATGGTTGCGTTCTTTCCTTTCTGAAATAATAATACATCTAGAATATTTTCCAAGTGGCGACACCCTTTATTTTATTTTTCTTGATTTTTCTAGGCGTGTGTCATTCATATAGATCGGCAAAGAATCAGTGATTTTTCTTTAAAAAAAGATTAAAAGAGTATTAGAGAGATTTGAAGTAATTAAGTAATAACCTATAAATTAGTTTAAAATGAATAGGTCTGCTAACTAAGATGACATAATAATAATTAGGTACTGTTGTGGGCTTCTTATAATGGCTTAATGGTATTTGGTGATACTAGCGGGTGTAGGATTCTCATAATCCCTTGACTTCGTGTAGGTACAACTTCCCTGGATGACCGTACAACTGCTCTTACGCTTAATTAAAAGTTTGATGGTGTCCATTTCATGTCACCCATTAGAGGTGTTCATAAACTCTGACGAGCCATTCATATTTGATGGTAAATTATTTTAAACACTCTCATGTGGGAAGTATTTAGTGTCTGTCCCATCCAAACAGTCACAATGTTTATGTACAGATTGCAAGTGAAAAATCTTTATGCTGCATTCGCTCGCTGATTTTGACATCAACGCTTACAAAGTGATGGTGTCGATGTTCCGCATGGTGGTCTTGGTCTCCCGAGCTTCGAATAGCCTTTGCATCCACATTGAAAGCCGGACCCGTTGTCGAATATTTTCTGAAGGTTCTATGTAATCAAGAGATATGTAGGTGAGTAACAGTTCAATCTTAAGACACATGTTTAATTTTATTGCTTGATTACGTTCCTGCGACGCGATTGTGACCCACTGAATACTCATTCCTTTTGGATTACAGTTATTACCACTTCTAATCTTTGTCGTATAATACTAGAGGTTACAAGAATGTAGTCATATTTCACTGGTTGAATTAGATGTTGAGTTGCATGTTTGTTTCGAATTTTTAGCTTTGCTTATGATCTTTAGCCCAGGCTTGGCTCTGTTGTATGTATTTATTTTGGTATGCAATGTAGGGTAGTGGTAATTTAACTGACAATAGGTTCTTACCAAAATCATCCCTGGGATGAAGTCCTTTAAGGAGTTCACAAACTTTCATGACCGAGTGCCAATTGGACACGGTGGGATGTGAGAAGGCTGACAGTCTGCTTCTATTTATCTTAAACTAAAACTCTATAACATTGGTAACTTCCATCTACAATATGTTTGCATGGCAAACTATAAGTTTTTGAAGGATGAAATGGATAATAGGAGGTTAAATTTTTAATAATTTATCTCTCTATCAAATGCAAACAATAGGGAAGTGTACGGGCTTACGTGACAATCCGAGGTAGTATCTTTTTTGTTGACACGGAGATATTGAATCTTAATGTTGAATACTGATTGTATATAACTCTTAGCATAAGTAGATGCAAATATTGAATGAGCCTTGACCGGACTAGGATTGATTGATTTTATTGAGATCAGATGTCCAATACAAATATCCTTGACCGACTATTAGTATTATATGTTAAGGCATTGTCCGGTCAAACCCACTAGCGTTGGTATGTCAAGCTGGTTGTCAGTTTTAGGTGTCAAAACACAATTCTTGATTTAGCCTACTACAGTTTAGATTTCGAAATTGGGATATAGACTAAGTAGTAGAGACCTTGAAGACGAAGACTGTGAAGACAAAGAAGACATCATTTATTCTTCATCGACAAAAGGTTAGTAGGAGTAATGACTTTTATGGAAATTCTTCTATTCTACTTTCTCTATCTTTCGAAATAGTCGGCTACTTTAGTAGTGATATTAATAACGATTGAGATCGTGTTCTTGTCTACATGACCATGCGTTATGTTGGTATTTATTCCCACGAATACTAAGGTTACAAGCATACATGAGATAGATTCGATACCATTTGTCCATTGCAATGGTTTGCTTGCAAATCACTTGTTGGATATGGGTGAATCTAAAGGAGTACTCTTGAGCAAGAGTCCAGTGGATTATAGCTGAGGGCGTCTAACACGTCTAAGTACTGGTTCAGCCCAGAACTTCCAGCGGATCCAAGTTAAGCCCTAATCTGAATGACGACGGTTCCCGAACCATTATTGAACAAAGACTTAGGAAAAACTCCTGAGTTCCAAAGTGTTAATTTGTACGCGTACCTTACGTGAACCTCAGATTCGATGCTTTTGGCTGTGATTCAGATGGACGGTTTGCGAACCGTCCCAAGTGAATATTCTCTGGGATTTTCACTCGGGTTAAACTCTGACTCCTTATCTCTTAGTTGGACTTGGTTATCACGAAAATATATTTTGTGGTCCATCTAACGATTCTTAATGTGTCAATAAGATAAAGATTATCTCTGGTCTGTTGGATATCTATCTTGAAGTGTTTATAAGCTAATAAAACACTTGGCATAAATGATAAAAGATTTCCAATTGAGATAAATCTAGGTTTCTTGGTTTGCAAGTTAGGGTTTCCTAAACTTGTGG
>JAJJMA010171614.1:0-12384 GCA_023529015.1 Papaver nudicaule
TTCAAAGTCATTGATATTCCTAATTTTATTGTTGAATCATTTGGGGTAGGCACTTCGAGACGGTCTGAGAATTTGGTAAAAATTGACGTGTGTATTTCTTTGATGGATAGAGTAGAAGATGGTGGTTCTTCTAATTTATGCGTTAGTGATGATAGTTGGAGCCTTAAATCAATAATTCTTCCTTTTGTTTGGGAAGAGAGTTATGCTCTCTATGTCAATGAAATTGAAGGAAGTCGCAAGTTAATCATAGAAATCCCAATTCTATCTACCAAGAAGAATCCTCCAGATTTTATAAAAAAAATTACATTTATGATCGGATTGAGGAGTCTTTTGAGGAGATTAAAATCTCCGTTTATTTACGGAATGTTTGTTTTTCATGAGAGCCTTTTACATATTGAGGATCCGTCTTTCGTTCAGTTGACCTAAGAAACAACATCCTCAATTTCTCATCACCAAGTGGGACGGTGATTCCGTACTAGTCTACTCACCAAGGGATGGGTTTAAAGGTAGAGAGGCTATTCATAAAGTGTCAGTTCCATGGTCTCTTACAAACATACCATGGTCGAGGGGTTGTTCTATCTTACCAACGAATCATGGAGTGCTACTTGCATCTACAACCTCGGGACTCGACAAGTTACTCCATGGGCACAAACATCCAGACTATTGCCACAGTGGGGTGCTGCTTATGTTACTGATCAAACACAGACTTATGGGTTTGCTGTTGATCCTCTAACCAAGAACTACAAAGAAGTATATGTCTGGGATATATCTTTTGGGCCTTTCTCCTGGGACGAGTCTTTTGAATTTTTTTGTGAAGTTCTCATCGTGGGAGAAAATCAATGGAGGAAAATAGATGAGTAGCCCCCGGTTAGGTTACTTGAACCAGCTAGAGTTTATGTAAACGGTTCGATTTATTGGAGGAATGCTGGCGTGAGTTCTTTTGATCCTTCGGATGGCGAATTAATTGTGGCATTTGATATTGGACTAAAAAGTTTGGAGTAATTGAGATTCCGGACTTCATCGTTGGTTCTCCTGCGACTTTAGAAACCATGCTTCACAGGGGGACGAAAAAACTTACAGTATCGCAGATAGATGGATACATGGCTTTGATTGACATAGTAAACCCGTGTACTGTAAAACTTTGGATATCTGATGATAGTTACGAGGAGAAGAAGACGATATCGAATTGGACTAAGGATATCGCTTCATTCTTCGTTTGAAGAAGAGTACGAACTTCGTATTAATCCGGTCCAATGAACAGATGAGATAGTCATACAATATCCTATTCCGACAACTGAAAGAAGGCCGAGAGGATTCGTTAGTCTCCATAGATATAATCGGGCAGTGAAGAGTTTTCGGGAGATTGGTATATCACCACTGCCAGCTCCATATTTTTACAATGTGCACATTGTTCGTGAAAGTCTTCTACCTGTTCAAGATAAGGTGATTTGGATGTTAGTTGCTTTATAAGATAAGGTGATTTACATACGACTTTGGCTATGATTCATTAACTGGTCATCATAAAGTACTGCGTGTGTTGGAGGTACCTGTGGATACTAGCTAGTGATTATGGGATAATGGTTGGGAATGTTTATTCTATATCCGAGGTTCTGACTCTAGGTGAGAAAGTGTTTAACATTATATTTATACAAAAGATATAAAAATAAACAACAACTACAAGATATAAAAAGAAGAATCACTAGAAGATCGAGGTTTGGCAGCTTACTATTATTAGGAGTGATTTTATGTACACTTTTTAACAAGTGATTTTAAATTTATCTTTTGATTCAATTTTTGAAGATATGTAATAATAAGAGTTGAATTTTGTACTTGTATCCTCTTTAGTTGAAAGGAAGATAGCAATGTACAATGTATGTTGCTTGTAAATCATTTATTGCGGATGCATGTGCTCGATCTGCGGCATTATTCAAACACCTTTCCCAGTGTTTTTCACCAAAACTTTCGAGCTTGAATTTCATGAGTTATATTTTGTGAATTTCATTTTTCTGCGGACGTTTTTGACTCGGTATTGACTCGTACGAGTCCCGAGTCATATCAGCGGTTATTTCAGATCGACTTACGCAGTTAAATCGGTGCGTTTCCCTATCTCCGTCCGGCCAAGTCTCCTAGGAGAATGATGTCATGCACATGTGTGCCTGCCTATTATATGGAATCCTTCTGTATTTAGGACTTCTGGCCGGTTAGAGAGGACTTCTATAAAAGCATGCCGTATCCATACGTAATTAGATCTTAGTTAGGGTTCCGTCTCTACCTACCTTGAATCAGTAAGATTAAATCTTAATTAGGGTTCTCCGCTAGCTGGTTTCTCTATTAAAATCAGTGGAAGAAGATGGAGGGAAGAAAAACCCTTGCAAACCGTCTTGATGACAATTCAGTAGGAGACATACTTGTCAACCTTCCCGTGAAGTCTCTCATGCGATTCAAATGTGTATCCAAAAGTTGGCAGTCCCTCGTTGAGGATCCATCTTTCGTCCAGTTGCATCTAAATCAATCAAAACAACATCCTCAACTTCTCATCGTGACTTCAGACGGCGGTGCCTTGTTTACGTATTTATATTTATATTTTATATATTTATTTATTTTGCATTTATGTTTTGATTTTTTCTACCTAATTAAAATTACTATCCTATAACGATGATGATTGACTCTTTTATAGGAGTTCCTCGATTTCAAATGAGCGCGTTTAGATATCATGATACAAGTATGCCAAGTGACTCTTTGTGAATATGTCTAAATGAGTTTTTACTCTGCACTCCTCAATTCTGATTTAATTGGTATCTTTTTTCTTTCAAAGAAGAAGAAAGAAGAGTAAAGAGGAGGAAACAAAAAGGAAAATTCAACTTCTTCAAACTTTTCCGACATGTTGAAGTATGATAAGGTATGTCAGATCACTCTAGACGAATTCTCATTAGTTCTTTTGGAGGTAGATGAGTATATAGCAGTTATCGATAGAATAAATGATTTTGCAGCCAAGTTATGGATTTCCAATGATGATTGTATGTACCAGACTGATGTGAAATGGATTGAAGAAACCATCGTTGGGCTTCCGCTAAAGTGATCGCCAAGTCGACATATTTTTTCCGAGGGAGTTTAAGGGAAAAAAGAGATCATTTTTAGAGAATTTACAGCAAAAGATTTTGTTATTTGTTTACCTCTTTGACCGGGTTAAAAAGAGATTTGGGGGATTGTCATCTTCGAGATATCACCAACTAATAACTCATTCAACTATGGGATGTTCACCACTAGCAACACACTTCTTTCTGTTGATAAGAAGGAAAAGATTGAAGATTAGAGAGCAATAACTTTAATCAAGTTATATAAGAAGAAATATTAAAAATCAAACTGCTTCATAATTTAAGTGGAAGAAAACATGATTGCGCCATCCATATTAGCAACTTTGATGTAAATACTACCAATGAGACCAGTCAAAGCTAATGTCTATGCCAATGGTTCCGTTTATATGAGGAACGGAGATGATAACTTTTTCTAATCACCTGATAGTGAAGCAATCATTGCTTTTGACCTTGGAAATGAGAAGTTTAGGGTTGTTCCTATCCCTGAATTTGTCATTGATTCTTACAAGACTCCAGAACAAGATCCATGAAGGCGTGGGAAGTACCTTTTGGAGATTGATGAGATAGAATGAAAAATATTCGATGATATACGAGAGGTTAAACCAAAGATTTATTTATTTATTATTTTTTTTTTTTTTTTGTAATATGATGTTAATGATGATGGCTGACTCTTTTACTTACAATTTCCATGTTTTTTTTTTCTTTCATGGATACAAGGAGAAGAAGATTTTTTAATATATAAAGTGAGTATATCACTGAGTGTTTGTGAAAGTGTCTCAATGAGTTTTTAATCTTTACTTCTCAATTCTCACTGTGACTGCGGTGTCTTCTTTCTTTCAGAGAAGAAGAGAGAGGTTTCGAGCGGAGGAGCTAATGAAACAGAACTGGAACGACTTAATCAAAAGATGGAAAACATCCTCTTAATCTTTCATACCAAAAATCAGTCAGATGTTAGCAAAGTCTGATAAAAAAATTAAAAAAAAAATACAACGTGGAATTCGATACAAGGCCTCAGTTCTAACCTACACACTGTTTGTTTTTGACTGAATCGACCTCTGAATCTGACTCTGCCACTGATTCGGTCCAAGTCTGTCAAATGTTAGACTGTTTGTTTTTTACTTTTTGATACCACTGACTCAGTCACTGACTCAAATTTTAATCTTTGACTCGGACTCGTTTGGATCAGTGATGGAATTACCCATGACTCATGCAATCCAATCTCTCACTTGGACGAGTCAGATTCATATGTCCAGTCGAATCAGATTCAGGCGAAAAAACAAACACGGTGCTCGTCGACACTCTAATTCAAAATAAACTCACTCACATCAGGTGAGTTAGTCATACCTAATTGAAGCCGACGAAAAATTAAGAAAGAAAATGAAACTGGTAGAGGTTGATACCAACAACCTCAGTTCGAACCTAGTCGACATCCTAATTCAAAATAGACTAAGGTGTTTGTTCTTTGTTGACTCGGCCATTGACTCAACCCGAGTCAGATATTAGACTTTTTTTTTCCTATTTTGAATCAGATCTGACTCAACCACTTAGTCAGACCTGACATCTGACTCAGACCCATTTTTGAGTCAGTTATTGAAACACTAGTGACTCGAAAAGTGAAAAATATATCCATATAAATAGAGTGAGTGAGTAAAAATCTGACTTAAAAAATAAACATACTGAATCAGATCTAGTCGAGTCAAATTCAGTTGGTCCAAAAAAATCGAGTGAGTTAGTCATTTACCTAGTTGAAGAAGCCGATTCACACGAGGTACTTTAGGATTTAAGTGGGGCACCGCATTCTCATTTCTCACTACTTGTTTGGTCCTACAAATCGAAGACTCTTTTCATCTCTCTTCTCCATTTTTCTCCAGGAGTTAGGGATTTAGGCCACTGTGAAATCATTTAGAATTGGTGGAAGTAGCGAGTATAAGAAGTTGATAATAATAAGCCAATAGTGGATAATATAATCAATGAGCTTTTAATCTTCATTTCTCAATTCTCACTGTGACTGCGGTGTCTTCTTTCTTTCAAAGAAGAAGAGAAAGGATTCGAGCGAAGGAGCTAATGAAACAGAACTGGAACAACTTAATCAAGAGATGGGAAACATCCTCTTAATTTTTCGTACCAAAAATCAGTCAGATTTTAACAAAGTCTGATTAAAAAATTGAGAAAAAAATAAAACCGGGAATTCGATACCAACGGCCTCAGTTCTAACCTACACATTGTTTGTTTTTGACTGAATCGACCTCTGAATCTGACTCTGCCACTAACTCGGCCCAAGTCTCTCACATCTTAGTGTTTGTTAGGCTTTATACTACTTGGAGAAATGGTTCTTGGAAGCGCAATTTTTGGGAAAATTGTGTTAGGGTTCTTCACAGATTCATGTTTCGGGCTGTTTAGAGATACTTGGTTTTTGGTTTTGTGTGTATGGGTTTGAAGCGTGGATTGTAGAATGCATAGGTCCTTGGAAGCGCAGTTTTTGGGAAAATTGTGGTTAGGGTTCTTCACAAATTCATGTTTCGGGCTGTTTAGAGATACTTGGATTTTTGGTTTTTGTGTGTATGGGTTTGAAGCGTGGATTGTAGGATGCATATAAGATAATGCTGTGTATGGGTTTGAAGCGTGGATTGTAGAATGCATATAAGATAATGCTGTTTGTACGTGTTTGAACTAGTGTATGGTAAGGAAGGGATAAAATTCGACGTTTAAGACTCACTTCGCTTTACTACCTCTATGTCTATCTGATTGGTAGTTCTGGTTGAAAGGCTGGTGCAAATGTACATATTGAAGGTCATTCTGTTTGAAAAATACATGATTATAATAGGTTGTTAAATTGCATGATATAGGATGCTAAGTTTGATAAGGTTAGAGCCTTGGGCTTCTTCAATTGCAATAATAGCGGGATTGATCATTGATGGGATGTGTATATTGATTGCCATATTCATTATTTTATTTTTGATCACTAGGGGGTCCCCGAATAGAAAATGTGATCTCACTTGGGTTCTTTGGGTGTAAGGGGAAATTTTGCACTTCAACCTATACACACTTTGTCAGGTATATGTTTCTTTCAAGGCCCATTTTTGGTTAACAAAATGTCTGTCAAATCTAGTATATGAGGGATGTGCAAGTTTAGTGCTCAAGTAGTCGGAAAACAGGAATATTTTTTTTATTCAAATATTAGTGGAAATATATTGATAAGTGCTGTTCTGGTCGTCTCACTGTTGTGTTTGATTTGGGCAGGATTTGGATGCTGTGGAGGTGCTCATCCATGGTCTCGTCCTCTTTCAAGGAGTTCTCATGGTATATTCTTCTCGAAGTCTTATCTTCTTTCTCTTGAACCTAGTGCTTAAGTAGTCGGAAAACTGGTGAATTTAGATAGAATTATACAAACGTCAAAAGATAGATATGCACTGTAGCATTGGAAATTGAGACGGTTTGCACTATCTTGTAGTCGAGAGCAAAACGTAGGTTATGTGACTTATATATTACAAAAAGGTCCGAATGAAATTGTTTTATCAAGCATGTATTGCGAAAACCCAGTATTTTTCGATGATTGTGGACTTGATTGCTTAACATGGTGCTAAATGATATCAAGGTAGTCCGAAGAGCAGAGTTGCTTTTGCAAAGATAAAGTTTAAGATACCACAGATTATTCTGCTGAACAAACCATCTAATCATCATATAAGTATGTTCCAAGCTACGCATTCGCTTAAAAGTTATCCCTGTAACGTAGCTCCTTTGGAAACCTCAAGGGTAGTAGATAGAAAACATTATAACGTATAGTGAAAACTTCACCTGGTTGGATAGTGTTGGATTGTTGAGTAGCTGTCCATATAGACAAATGTCTGAGTTATCCTTGTAGCTATGCTGCTTATGTTTCAGCTTAAACTTTGTCGCTGAAAACTGTGAACATTCAGTTGCCTATCTCCGACCGGAATCAGAATTTAATGTTGTTTTCATGTTCTTTCATTTATCTGCTACTCTTTCCGTCTAGCACTTGCACAATTTTTTTTACCTTTTAAGTTCTTATTTTGTTTCACCTTTGATCACAGCGACGCATCATTTGGTTATCCCAGTGGACCTATACTGTTTAAGAATTTGAACTTTGGTATTGATCTTGGCAGTCGCATTGGAAGGTAGAATCAACCTATTATCTTTCCCTTTTCTGTATTATGAGGAAAAATTGTGACATACTGATACTGCTGCTCGACAGATGAATCAGCAATCCACCTTTTCCTGCAATGTCTTTTTACTACTGAAGTTTGGAAGGAAGTGATTCCCATTGTCGCTGGCTGGAGATGGGACATGCCTGACAGTATAGTGCAGTTAGTGGAGCAATGGCGGAAGGTGTGTTTTAAGGATTCTGGCGCTGTTGTTTGGAGGTATCTATTGCACGCTGCCCTTTGACACGTTTGAAAAGATCGCAATCATAGAATTTTTTTCTGATATAGCTCAATCTACCCATTATGTTGCCTGTAGCATTAAAGCGTCAGTTTTTGCTTGGTTGAAAACCTTTCTATCCTAGTCGTCAGAAATGTGGCAAATACTGAAAAATTTATACAGGTACATCAGAAAAATAGATATGCACTGTGCTGTTGAGAATAGAGCCGGTTTGGCACTATCTTGCAGTCAAGAATAACATAGTTGATGTGATTTATATAAAAAAGTTCGATAACAAAGTTGCCGCACAAGCTTTCCAAATTCCGCAGAAAGTTCAGATTTTGTATTACTGAAGAGTGGTCAATAGCCCATTTGAGAAAATGTCTTCTTTTGTAACGACAAAACCTGAATTTTTGGTGCTTTGCATAGTTGAGTCTTTGACCTTATTATGATGCTTAAGAATTCGACTGGTTTGTATATGTTGAAGATGCTGAATTTAACCCTCTAGTTTGTATACCAATCACACTAGATACATTTTTTTTTTTTTACCAAAATAACAATGAGAAAGGAACCGTGGACATTCTTAGATGGACATTATCTTACAATTTCGGTTCTATTTTCTCTATAAAATTCAAACGACAACAAATTTGAAGCTAGTATTTTGGTGATACGTTCCTCTTGAAAGGCTCTACAATCCTACAAAAATTGAGCACAAACCGAGACGTATAACACCAACATCCACCACTTTGAAATTCAACCGTTGAAAATTAACGGTTGAAAGTAATATCGGTTTATAGTAAAGTTTGCTATCTTGGTTTGTGCTCATTTTTTGTAGGATTCTAGAGCCTTACAAGAGGAGTGTATCACCAAAATACTAGCTTCAAATTCATCGTCATTTGAATTTTATAGAAAAAATGGAACCAAAATTGTAAGATAATGTCCATCTAAAAATGTCCACAGATCCTCCCTCAAAAACAATGGATGGTATTAATGGATTCTACATGGAAAGGTTGGTGACAGTGAAAATCATAAAAACAGTACCACTTATGTATATTTAGTATCATAGATCTCAACCATACAACTATTAGACCTACCTACATTTTTTTACCCTAGTTTTTTTTAGGGACTATGGTGATTTAATGGGGACTGTGGTCCTCCAAACATTGTCATGATTTCCCTCTTTGTACTGTGACGATTTGTGAAAATCGTCACGGTTTTTGCTTTCTACTGTGACGATTTTTGAAGGACCACAGTTCCCATTAAATCATCACAACCCCCAAAAAAAACAGGTTTTTTTACCTTAACAGCATAGAAAAATAATGGTAAATGGACCTGCCTACCATGCCACCAAAAAATTACTGCAGTTCATGTCCTCTATTTCTTGACAAAAGTTACTTATAGCCTGTTTGGATACAGAAGCAGAAGTCAATTTCAGAAATCAAAAACAAAAAAGATTTTACTTCAGAGCAAGCACTATGGTTGCCTAAGCCTTCTCTATTGAATAGAGAAAGGGAAAGGCGGAAATGGCGAAAAAATGGCAACCACGGTGGTCTTAGCTATTTGGAGACGGAAATTGGATTTCCGCAGCTTTTCTGTGCGGAAATCCGATTTCCGTAAAAAAAATTCTGCGGAAATCCGATTTCCGCACAGTCAAAGCTTGACTTTTGACCTGCGGAAATCCGATTTCCGTAAAGAATTTGGGTCATCCAACGGCCTATATTTCACGCCCCAATCCAACGTCGATGGTTTAACTTAGTTCGATATTTCTCTAGTTTGCACTCGATTTCATCTGTCAAATAGGATACCTAATTAAAAATTCTTCCGGGGGCGTTGCCCCCTAACCCCCCACCAGGGGCGGTCTCCCCCAGGACCCCCCTATGTTCTGGTGTTGAACATATTTCGTTAAACATTCATCGTATTTTTGGGAATTTTTACAGCATCATATTTATTGGAATATGTTCAACACCAGAACATAGGGGGGTTAGGGGGCAACGCCCCCGGAAGAATTTTTTTAATTAGGTTTTTTATTTGACAGTTGAAATCAAGTTCAAACTAGAGAAATATCGAACTAAGATGTAAGTGAATGAAGTGAAGGCCAAGTTTGAGTTTATATAGGATTGAGGTGTGAAATATAGGCCGTTGGGGATCTGACGGTCATGAAAAAATAGAAAGATGGATGGTTGGATGTTGAGGTGTAGAGGGGGTGTAAGGAAAAAAAGGTCAAACGGTATTATTTATGGGACGGAAATCCAATTCCCGCATGACTTCTGGGCGGAAATCGGATTTCCGCCTCGCTTCTCTATTGCTATTGCCTGCTACGGATCCGTAGCAGGCAATAGCAAAGCCAACCAATTTCTCTATTGAATAGAGAAATTTTGCACCATAGTAGTTGCATTTCTCTATTCAATAGAGAAGTTCCCCCAAATAGAGAACCATAGTGCTTGCTCTCAGAAAAAAGTTAACTTTTCTGCTTCCAGAAGTCATTCTGAAATTGTATCGCCAAACTAACTTCTGACTTTTTTGCTTCCAGAAGTTGAAAAGTTACTTCTGAACGTGTATCCAAACATGCTATTAACCAATTGAGAAGAAATTGGTTATGTCGAAGAGATGAACTCTTAGTCACAAACAATATTTTTAGTACAACTAGGAAGTGATGAACCTAGCTGTAGCAATGTCTTTTGCAAATAAATTTTCAATTTTTACTTTAGAAAATGATAATCTTTTATTCATAGTTTTTATTTTCAATTTCTTCCGCTAAAAAATGAATAACCTCACTCGACCTTACAACTTACGAGATCTAAACTTATTATTACGATCGAAACAATGGAGAAGAAAAAAACTCTCTTGGTAAACTATTTTTGCTAACTGTGAAATAAAGTTTCCTCGTTATGGCAAATGAATCTACCAACAACTTCTTTTGTATTCAGTCTATTTTCTTAGTAACTCTCTCAAGAAATAAACAAATACCATAAAAAAATACAAATAATAGACAATACAATTTTTCAGAGAACAATTCTTCTTGTCGGGTTGAAAAAGTATTATCTCCAACCTGAAAGTTTTTATTAAATTTTTCTCTGGCGAAACTGGAGACTCTGGAACCAGGTTTTAGCGGATAGCTATACAGGCATTTTTCATCTACGTTCAGCTCTTTCAAATCAAGTTCTTGAAATGCATTCAAATATTATTAGAGAGCCATTTAAGATTCGAATTTTAATATTTTATTAAACATAAAATTAACAATTATAAATCATTTAAACGTAATCCAAGAAAATATCATGATTCAACTAAAAAGATATCACTACTGTTTTTAGGTGCTTTTAACTTTCAAACTTTTCTTTTCATTTGAACAGACAAAAGACTCTCGAGGGTTATGAACATGCCATAACCGGTTATAGACGTAAAGAGTCATGAACTCTCTCCTTTCTTTGAACTCAAGGAAAATAAAAACATTTTCCACTTTGCCACAATGACTTTAATATTTAGTAGTTTGAAAAGACAATCACCATAAGTCTATGTTCAAAATGGTGGTGGTAGTTTCCAATTGTTTCCTTTAATGTTGTAAGTGGAACTTTAAGAGTCATTCAAACCCCTAATTGTATCATTGAATCTTTGACTCTGCCTTAAATTTACTACGCTGTTATTTAATTCCACTTCTAAGGCCACTCTCTTGAGTTGGGTATCAGTTATTTTCTATAGTTGACTTACTTTATACACCATAAATGTAATACTTTCAGAGAAGCAGCTGTAAAAGTTCAACTTCTTCTTCAAATCATTGTGGATTTGTCCATGTTATGTTTGAGTATCAATCAAAATCTAATAATCTGAAGATTCACAAGAGTTAAGTCGTCAAGGACGTATTCTAATATCATGGACGACAAATCAATGCACCCCATCCTCAACAACCTTCCACTGAAGAGTCTCATCAGGTTTAAATGTGTTTCGAAGAACTGGAAATCACTCTCTCGTGATTCTGATTTCATTCAGCTGCATCGACTGAAATCACAACTTCAACTTTTCATTCTGACATATAGTATTGATTATATCTCTTTCTTTATAACTAGTGATGGGTTTGGAGGAGGTATGACCATTTTGCATTTACTGCACCTGAAATTATGTTATGACCTTTACCATTGTGCTTAATAAACTAACAGTCCATTAACGATTGGTTTCTCTTTACTGGTTATTTCAATATATTACTCTTCCCCTTTTCAACATTGTCTTCACTTATGAATTGTTTCCTGGATATTCGCCAAGGAGACATGTGCAATTCGTATATGAAGTGAGTGTTAACTAGGAGTGTTTGTAAAATTATTTACGTGACCTTTACCATTGTGCTCAATAAACTAACAGTTCATTTACAATTGGTTTCTCTTTTCAGAGAAAAAGATACAGACAAAGGTGGTGGATAGAACCATCCTGGATAAGCTTAGTGAGGATTAGGATGATGATGATACAGTGTCATGCTTACAGTTTACATGCAGGAGGATGGAGAAAATTGTTTCAACATATCTGGATGAGGTAAAAGCGGTTTCTTTGTTTATTTTCAATTAAACTATAAGTTTCTGCATTTAATTTCTTTCCTTTATTTTCTTCATATAAATCAAAAACTTACCAGTATTCATTCCTCTTTCATTTTCCTTACAAGAAAAGAGAGGAAAGTTTGGTTCCAGGAATCAATAGATGAAAAATTCAGTTATCTTCCAGCCAAGATTTGCTAGATTTAAATGTGTCTCCAAAGATTTGAATTCTCTCATCTCTAGTTTTTCTTTCACAGAGTTGCATCTACATCGAGCAAAGGCGCGGCCAGAGATTCTTATTTCTACTTCTTCTACACACGAGTCGATCATTCTCTCTTCACCCAATCATAGCTTCAAATGTGATGGTGAGGCTATATTTAGAGAGTCCATAA
>JAJJMA010171623.1:0-12822 GCA_023529015.1 Papaver nudicaule
TTTTAGTAAAAAGTGCCTTAAAAAAGGCTTTGTTTTTTTTTTTTTTTTGAATTGTAAAGGTTATATTAAAGTTGGACCGAAGCCCACTACCTACAAGCCCAGGTAGCTAGGCAAAGAAATAAAGAAAAATCCCCCCACCCCGATGCAGACGAGTTTCGAACCCAGATCACTGGTATCACCACCAAATGACTTTACCACTGTACTACAGTGACATCTGCATCGACATTACCAAATGGCTTTGCTTAATAATAGTAAAGATAAAGATAGTCATTTTTCTTATTAACCCACGACACTTGTCAACAATAAACCAATCATAAAAAAAAAACAATAAAAAAACTAATGGTTAGTTCAGTAAGAACCTTAATTTTCGAAAAAAAGTCAAACGTGCCTATCTTTTTGAAACCGAGGGAGTAGGTACTTGTAACGACCCGTCCCTCCACCGATACTATCCCCACTTAGCCACTGTGGTCATCCGGCAAGTTGGGGTTTTCGACAGGCGCCGTTGCGGCAATCAGAACATAGATTATGCTAGAAAAGGCCTTGGTGTTAGGAAAGGACAAACCACTACTTATATTCCATTCGGCGATCCTTATTTGCTGTGTATCATGTTATCATGGTACTGGATAGTACATCGGGTTAGTAGGAATGATCAAGAACATAGATTTGACTATTTGTAATACCATATAAAGAATATGAACTGTTTTATGACATGGGTATTTCTCTAGACATGTTAATTGTGATCGAAATAGTTGATATGTTCTGTACAGCTCATTCTATGGTGTTTGCTGTGTCTTAATCTAAAGATGAATATGTTAATACTAGGGTCTTTAATTATTTCAGCATAAAGTATGATTACTGTCATGTTCTAATGTTCAGATTATCATGATCAAGAGCTGAAATTCCAACACACTACACTTTTCATCTGTCAAATGTAAAGCTCAGTGACATAAAAACCACCAAATCTAAGGGTGAGCAAAAGACCCAAAAACCGCCGGCCCAATCCGGCCCAACGGTTTTTTGCGGGTTGGGTGTCCAATCCGCCAAAAGATGGGCCGGACGTGGATGATGTTTCTAGAAACCACTGAATATAGGGTCGGTTGCGGTTGGAGTGGTCAAAAGTCCATGGACATCCGCACCCACTAGGGTTAAGGTTATTTAGGGAAATTTAATAAAAACTCAGGGATTATTAGATATACTATTTCAGTGATTAATTTATTTATTTGTCCTCATTCTCTGGATTGCAAACGCGTTGGAAGTGCTCAAGGATGAAAAAGAAGTAATCACTTTGAATTGACTTTTTTTTTTTTGTGTGTGGTATATACGGCACATAGTACTAACAATAGGCTTTAGACTTCTAAAACTTTTGCACATTTAGATTGGGTAGTTGTAAAACATGTTTTTTGGAGCTGTTGTTTATGTTTCATTGTCACTTTTCTGTATATGAAGTTGTGATGTGGTACAAGAATTTGGGATACCTTATTATATACGTATGTAGGTTGTTTCGGCAGTTTATATGTTTTGCACAATGCTATCTTCTTAAAATAAATTTTAACTTTGTAAGAATCAGTGGATCATCCGCACCCAATCCGCGCATCCGCGCATCCGTTGGATGCAAATCCACCGGACGATGGATTGGGTGCGGATGTGGAATCCATAATCCGCCCAATCCGGTCCATGCTCAATCTAGCTCCAAAGCAGATGTTTCGAGTTGAGACAAAGATGTATAAAAATCACTTTTTGTATCTCTTAATTATGATGTGGATATATAAATATATTGGGGTTTCTGATATTGTATCTCCAGGTACCTAATTTGTCACAAAAACTAGGAATTGTAAATATTTAAGCCTTAATTACAAAGAGTTGTATTTGTTAGATAATGTAATGTTCCTAGTAAGTTTAGAAGTTGATGTTACATGTAGTAAGTAGTGTGTGGAGTACAAAGCTCTATTCAATATCAAAGAAAGAGAAATATATGTGTGAGAAGAAGCTAAGGGCTTCCCACACAACTTATCAAACAAATCAGCTCCAAACCATTACTAATTTCACCACACTAAAACTAACAGTATTGAAGAAACTAAAAGAAAATAACCAATTAAAAAGTAAGATTAAAACACATAAACCAAATTCAATCGATAACCGAGAAACTCATGAATCAAATTTGAACTTAACATACTAAAATTGCAGGTTATTGTTGCTCAATTTACCTTGAAAAAATCCATGGGAGATCTTTCAGATGTTTTGTGACAGAGTGAGATATGAAAAGAGTTGTTTCCTGTAAATGGAAAACCTATTTTTTTTTGTGGGTGATACAATTACTCTGTATAAATAAAAATTAAGAAAAATAAAAAGTGAAAAAAATCAAAGCCACGTTAGTAGACATGCACCCCCTAGTAAATTTGTTACCCCCATTAGACATGCATGGTCCTACTTAAAATAGATATGCAACCCCTAGTAAATTTGTTACCCCCATTAGTAGCCTCTGTTTTGTATACCTTTGGAGATAAATCGATTTCTTTTCTCTAGGGCTTAACTTTTTTGGCTTAGGCTGATGGACAAGGATATGGATTGGCTGAGTCTGATCGACAAGGATATGGATTGGACGATCGACAAGGATATGGAAATGGATAACAACAATCAACCTAATAAGGATGCTGCTGATGATGATTGGAGAAAACAACTTGAACCTGTTTCTCGGAAAACAATGGTCACTCTGATAAAGGCAACTCTCAATAGACACTTTCCAAAGTTTGGGCCAAAGGAATTGGTAAAGCATGTTACTGTAACGCTTGAGGAAGAAATACTCACTGCTGCAACAAGTCAATCGGATTATCTGCGACTAATCTCTTTAAAGATGCAGACGATGGAGACAATTGCTAAAATGTTGCCTCCTCCTGAGAAACAGTCCCCACTACTTCAAGAAAATAACATGTCTCTGTCACAGAACACTCCAACCATGGCTCCACAAGGTTTGTTACGGGACATGCCTACCATGGATCAGCAAGGGGAACTGCGGCAGCAACAACAATATCCGGTGCAGCAACAACAATGTGCACAGGTATCAGCAGAGCAGCAAGGGGAAAAGCGGCAGCGACAACAATATCCTATGCAGCATCAACTACAGCAGCAACAAAGTCAGCGGTATCAATCGCAAATCACTCGCCATACATCAGCAACAACTGCAGCGGCAGGACTACAACAGCAGGCGAATCAATTCTTGAAGGAGCAACTCACTCTCCTTATACGAGAACTATATCCGGTGCAGCAATTCAATACAACAACTGAAGGAGCAATAACAACGACGACTGCAACAGATCATACAGGAACTGCAGCAGAAGCAGCATCAATTGCCCCGCCAACAGCAGCAGCAGCCGCATCAATTGCAGCAACAACAGGTAAAACAGCAGAAACTACATCCGAGCATCGTAAGCAGATTTATAAGTAGTTCAGGGCTCAGGAAAGACTCTGAATATGTGAGTGTTTATATAAGCTTTTTTTAAGAGCAAGCATTCTCTGATTGTTTTCTATTGCCCCAGTATTCGAGGAACTGAACAAGGTAGCGAACACTTCTGATGTTCATAAGTTGTTGAATTTTCAGAAATTTTGTTATTTAAGGACCCTTTTCTTATCAGTAGTATCAAATGTTATCCATAACGTAAACATGTCTTCCTTGTTCCCTATCCGTGTTATCTTCTTCACTGTCATCTTCTTCTCATTATCTTTTGTTGCTGAGTCTGCTGTACCTTCTGCAAACACCTTACAAATATTTGAGATTTTGGCAATTATGTTGTTGAAAAAGCTTATTACTGTGCTCTCCCTTTGTTCAACTCTCCTTTCCGACTGTTTATATAACACCACTCGTAACGCCGGACCGTTGCTTTGAGACTGGGTTTGGTACAGTCCGATTATGTTTTGAGATGGGTTTGGGATCCCAACCGTGGGAATCCAGTTCGTGAAAATGATACCTTGACTTTCATTCGGTTTTGACGATCTGTCAAGAACTTGCTTCAGCTTGAGCAGCTGCCCTCCAACATGTCAAAATCGTGCAAGGCAGAATGGGTTAAAACGGCATAATTGGATTACAGGTTGATCCGTCTAAGAAATCTTCAGGTCAAGGGTTACAGGTTGGGGAGTAAGGCCTTTGTGTTGGTATTATGGATCATTTTTGGTATTCAAAACCAACACTTTGGATTTAATTTCCTGCAGATTCTTTCGTTGTCAGTACACCGAACTGGTGCTTACAAGTCAACAAGCAATGGCTCTTTCGAAGCAACGGTCATGGATTGATTAATCAAAGTCGATTTCTTAGACGGTGGTCACAATGGGGAGACATATCTCAAATCTCCCCCGATGTCATGACGCCGGCATATTCATCTATTTTCCCGGTGGAATTTTCATTGGATGTATCTCGAATGAGGAATGTTGCTAGTTTTATATTAGCCATAGTCCAAGCCCGAATGTGTCGGTTCAGTTTGTGATGTATGACCACCACAATGTGTTGTATCGGTGGTGGTGGTGTGTGGAAGAAAGCTTATAATTGTTTGCATGGTTGGTGGTGCATAATGCCTTGCTGTTAACCTCTGCACAAGTGGCCTAGCAAATGTAGCTTCATTAGTCCGACAAGGAAGCGAGATTAGGCTAAGACAAGGAAGGCCATTTGGCGTATGCAACATTGATTGGTCAATGTTGGATGTCCGAGGATTTAGAGTTGGCCCAGCTCAAGGAGTAATTCAAGGACATGATGGAAAAGGTTAAGTGAATGACCTTGGCATTAGGCTAAAGCTTGGCCAAGTCTTTGGTAATGCATGAGAGGCAATGGCGCTGCCAAACGCGTTATTGAAAGTCTGTACTCGGCCAAAGGTAGCAAAGAAGTTTATGGCTTTTGGGTGCACTTGAATTGAGAAAGTGTGTAAGGCAAAGCATCGATGGGTGAAGCTTGATTCACTGAACCATTAGTGTTGCCGGGTCATTCCTTAGTAAGAATTGCATGGAGCGATTTAGGGGTGTGACACTTGCCTACATGTGATAATCTGGTGAAGAGAAGATGTGGACCTGACAATACAAACTGTTGCTTCTGCAACAGTATACCAGAGACTGTCAATCATATGTTTCTGGAGTGTACTGTTCCTAAACACATTTGGGACTACTTTGGCTCCAAAATGAATCCTTCCTAAACACATTTGTGACTACTTTGGCTCCAAAATGAATCCTTCCTGGGTACCTAAAAACAACATCAATGAGCAAATGGAACAGTGATGAAGCAAAAAGAGTATGGAGCATCATGCCTTTTGCCATTATAGGGAAGAGAGGAACAATCGGGTTATGGCCAAAGGGAGATACAAGGATAGACAAACTATGGTGAATGAAAGAGAATAATTTATAAATGGGGTTCACTATATGGCTGGTTTTGGGGCATAGCCTTTAGAGAATTGATTACAAACTGGGAGGATGTAAATGAATGACAGGTGAGTGTTTGTAATGAGTCAGTTTGATTGATGATTAGCATCAATCTTTTTCTGGTATCCATATTCTCTTTTCATTTTAATACAATCAACCATCTTGCACTAGTAGTGAGCACTTTTTCTATGGTCTGCTTGAAGCGTAATTTTAATCTTTTGATGCTTTGAAATCCTTTAACTTACAAAAGAATCCTGGAAGTATATTTTCTGATGGAAGTTCAACACTCTATACTCTAAGAACTCTATAGTATACCAGATGCAATCAGTTTGGACTCAAAAGCAATAATGTACTTCCGCACATCAAAATCTTTACTTTCCACGTCAACCACAAGCTTAGCCTTTTTTGAAGCTCTCATGAGTTGTATACGGAGACTGTCAACACGAGGTGTTTCAGCTTCGTGATGCATTGTGTCTTTTCCTCTTGAGCTATCTGAAACCTTATGAATTCCCTGCATATGCAACACACTAGATTATTAAGTTGACCACTTAATATTGAGTGATAACTTCAAATCATGAAGTTAAGCCTGCATATATTGGATAAGTGAAGGGTTACAAGGTTAATGAAATACCTCCGTCCTTAAAAAACCCTCCGACTCCACTTCAGCGCAACTCAATTAGGTCCTTGCATGAAATGCACCAAAATCATATATGGGTAGGAAAAGAAATACGCCCAGGCACCTCAGCTGGCTACATGAATAATGTTTCAAATTATTGCAACTCAATTAGGACTCTACCTAATCGGACCCTGGTTTTGGAACTCCTGGAGAAAAAAATTCTTGCCTTTTATGGTCTCCTCTCCCCCGAATTCCTCGTTGCACTACTTTAATCGAACCCAAGCGAAAACCAAATACAACGGGTTCCACTGTGGGCCTGTGGCATAAGCCCAAACTTGTTCGAAACAGCATCCACATCAGGGTTCCACGAGTAGTCATTCTAGTTGTAGGAAATGTTGACCTGACTGTGGCATGAAGCTTCCTTTCCCTAACAACATTATGGTCATTTTCATTGGCCTGACTGGTTAACACATTTTCATTTTTTCCGTCTTCTGGAAGCCGATAGTATATTGGTCTGCTAATCCGAAGAGAAAACCCCTTGTCTGTTTAACAACAAACCCCAACCTTAAACACAAATTCTAATCTCATACACCACATTTCCCATCCCAAATCTCAAATAAAAATTTATTCGACCTTCAAAAGAGATGCAAGAAATACTTACAACGGAAATAACTAGTCAGAAAATCAAGGGAGACCAGTCAGAGAGCTCAAGAGGAAAACAACTGACCGTTGTTGTGAGAAATTAACTCACATAAAAACAAGTCTTCCAAAATTATCATAGTAAGTAAAATAGATGAATGGCTAAACTATGCATCAAACAACTTATTTCGAAGCAAACAACATACCTGACTATGCCTTGACCAAAGAATTTAATAATCATTTAAACCTTCGCCCTTAGGAGATTGATCCTCACTGATGCTTTGTACTTGGAGACCAAAGGCCATTCCCTGGAGCTAACCACCAAATGAGCATTTCCTGTATTTGTAATTATTTGATTAAATGTTTGTAATTTTCAAACCCTAAATCAGATTTCAGCAATATTAAGAAAGCTAGCCTAGTTGAGAATTTGGTCCAACCTCTATCTTTTTTAGTAGAAATCGGCCAATGCATATGTTTAAAGCTTATGGATCAAATTCTTCTCGATAAATTGGTTTTGTGAGGAAATTAAAACTTGCTCAAACATTTATCATTGTGGCAAGCAGGGGCAGATTGCACAGGACTAACAGTTCGCGTATGTATTAAGGAAATGCTGATATAAATGAAAACAACAATCTTAGTAGTAATTGTGATGAGGCATTTGACAAGGCATCTTCTAACTGTTATAATTGAGGTCAAAACACAAAGCTTAATTCCAACGTCTGTAATGTTAAACAGTCTATTGATGCATAACCTATGGCATGGCTAGAATCTGGTGATCAGAGAACCTATATTCGATGATAATGAAGTTCGTAAGGCTTGTCAGACTTGATTGGTAGGAACGTATCAAGTCAGCACAAAGTGTCTTTACATTTCTAGCAACTAAATCACAATTTTTCCACGAGTGAAGGCATATAGCATTGTAGTATATCAGTATACTCATCTGATGGACGAGTGGATTAATACGACATGGTATATCAATAACTTCATGTGTTATATGGAGGAATGAATCAAATATCATATGGAATATCAATAAGATTATGTGATAGAGAAATGATAAGTATGATTTCAGGTTTTTGATTACTCAAGCCATAAAGGTCCTCAAACCATCTAATAACAATGGCAGTGCTACAAATCATGAAAATAAGTCACTTGGACTCACCGCTTACTTGTGAGTTGTTAGGAAGATCTGTAAGAGATTGGAGAAGTCGAACCCTGGGGTAAGACAGTGTCATCATTATCATAATACCTGAACCGATTCTCCTTTTTAACCACTAAACCCTTTTTGACCTCCTGTTCCTCCTCCGAGTAAAAGAAACAACCCAAAGCACAACTCAGTAAGAATTCACAATATATTGCAATAACCAAAATCGTGAAACAGAAAGCCATACCTTTTAAGCTGTTCTGGTCTAATTGGGTGTAACTCCAATATGCAAGAACTGTATTCCCCTTGCCACACCGACAGTAACCGCCTTTCTCCGTGACCATTTCATAGCTTCTTTCTTTCTCCAATGTGCAACAGCAATGCGAAGCAGAAGTTAACACTGTGATAAACTCCAATGTCTCGTTTCCTGGATAACAGTATAGAGAGTTAGATGACTGCGTAGTGTCCCATTTGAAACAAATTCAAAGATAAGAAAGATCGTAGTAGCTCCATTAGAATATTCTTGATGATTAGTGACACCTAATCCAAATGGCGATACCCAAGCTTTGATATCACTTCCATGTGCCTTAATAAGCCCTGGGACGAATGTCCTTGCATTAATCTTAAACATCTCACTACGACCACTGAACCTTCTCTGAGGCTGCCCTTGTACAGCTGAAGATAGAATTTGCATAAGCATTGGATTATTGTTGACGAGTACAGCTGAGCACAATTAATCCGTACTAACAATGAACTAAACACACATTACAAGTTTTTGATGGGAGATCCTTCTCCCATCAAATTTGCCGGGTCAACGTACATCAAACTTGTTTCATACCTGACCCTGAGATCCTTCTCCCATCAAACTTTCATACCTACAACATTTCATTTCTCTTACAGCAACACACAGAGAGAAAAATTGCATAACCCAAACATAAAAGCCGAAACAAATTACTACAATTCAACAAAACCTAGACCAAATAATCCGAAAACATAACAAACCCTAGATAAGTAGATAAGATATTCGAAACTTAATTCAATACAAGAACAAAATTTCTGAGAAAATTAAAGAAAAATCCCTAAATTTAGGGTTTTGGTTGCTTACCGAATTTTATCTCTTGAGATATCGAATGAAACACCGCTATATAAGATTACGACCTCTTCTTCCTCTAGGCAATCGCGATAGTCCTATGCCAAAAAAAAAAAACGGTTGAAAGACGAAATTGCTGATAGGTTACCTTCAAAATCATATTTGGGAATTTTTTTTTTTTTTTTTTGTGATTCCAAAATAATAAAATCAATCAATTCTAATGGAGATATCGATTACCTTATTTTTTTGGATCTTGACTGGATTCTGAATCCCTAGAAATCAGCGTTTTGAATCCCTCGAAATTAATCCTGACTGGATTCTGAATCGTGGTAGAGGAGATCGAATTGAAACTGTTAACCCTAGAAACACCGCTTACCAAGATCACATCGACCTCTTCTTCCTCTTTGTCTCTCGATCTCTTCTACTCTCTTTCTCTCTCTTTCTCACATATATATAGATTACACTAAATGTCCGGACACTCGATTTCTCAGTGGCATAACCGTATATAAGACTTCATAGTTTGACCCTATGAGTCACTAATCTACTATGAGTCATTATGAATAATTTCCGTCTAAAAACGGGCGTTCCTATGGTTACACGTCCACTCTTGGTAAATAATTCAGTAAACATCCTAGAATTAACTAGATGTTTCCACCGGCTAAGTTTGGCTTCCCAAATTAAAGTCCACCGACTAACAGTTTGAGTTTCCTATAATACTCCAAACTGTCCCGACCTATATCCAACAATTCTCCACCTCGGATCATGCATTCATGCATGAGACGATCAATAGCTAAAACCACCTTCTTCTTCCAACGTCGATTGCATCACATGGTTGACCACTGACTGCCTACGTATCCTTCTGTAAGGAATCAAACCGACCGTAGTTCACTTATGAGGCCTTGCTAGAAGGCCTCCACCAGGCTCCTAAGAACCTTTACCCCAAAAAGAGTCTCACCAAACAGGAAAAACATGAACCAAGTTCGAGCAGTGTCGAAACTTGACTCCAGATACAACTTTAGTCAACATATCAGCTGGGTTGTCCTTGGTATCGATCTTCACAAGTATAATGTCTTCTTCTTCAAGAACGTCTCTTATAAAGTGAAACCGAACATCTATATGTTTGATCCTTGCATTTTGCACTTGGTTCTTAGCCCAAAATATGGCACTAATACTATCACAATAAACAGGAAGTTGATCCTGCCACACACCCAAGTCATCAAGTAATCCTTGTAACCATATAGCTTCCCTAAATGCCTCTGTCACTGCCATATACTCTGCCTCCGTAGTTGAGAGAGCCACAGTAGACTGCAATATTTATCTCCAACTTATTGGTGCTCCTGACAAAGTAAACACATACCCTGTAGTCCAACGTCTCTTGTCCATATCACCAGCAAAGTCAGAATCCACATAACCAACACACAGCTGATTGTTATTGTCTTCCTTCACAAACTCCAAGCCAACATCAATTGTACCGTAAAGATACCTCAAAATCCATTTCACAGCTTGCCAATGTCCTTTACTAGGATTATGCATATAACGGCTGACCATACTTACTGCATGTGAAATGTCAGGCCTCGTGCACACCATCGCATACATCAAGCTACCAACAGCATTAGCATATGGGACTTGGGCCATATACTCACGCTCTTCTTTGGTACCAGGAGACATTTGAGCACTCAACTTAAAATGAGCAGCAAGGGGAGTACTTACAGGTTTAGTTCCTTCGCAGACACCAAATTTCTGTAACACTTTCTTCAAATATGCCCTCTGAGACAAACAAACTCTACCCTTCTCTCTGTCACGTTGAATCTCCATTCCAAGAATCTTCTTAGCTTCTCCCAAATCTTTCATCTCAAACTCACACGACAATTTTCGTTTCAAATTATCAATCTCTTTCTTGTTATTCGATGCTATCAACATGTCATCGACATACAAGAGCAAATATATGAAAGATCCATCTTGTAACTTCTTGAAGTACACACAGTGGTCATAGTGACTTCTTGAGTATGTTTGGCCAATCATAAACTGGTCAAATCGCTTGTACCATTGTCGAGGAGACTGCTTCAGCCCATACAACGACTTCTTCAGTTTACATACCCAATCTTCTTTACCAGCAACCTCAAATCCTCTCGGCTGAGACATATAGATCTCCTCTTCTAGATCACCATGTAAGAACGCCGTCTTCACATCTAGCTGAACTAGGTCTAAATCGTATTGTGCTACCAAGGCCAACAAAATACGAATTGACGAGTGTTTCACAACTGGAGAGAATACTTCGTTGTAATCAATTCCTTCTCTCTGGGCATAACCTTTCGCAAGTAACCTTGCCTTGTAGCGTACTTGATTCACCAGGGATCCTTCTTTCTTTGCATACACCCACTTGCACCCAATGGCCTTCTTACCGTTCGGAAGTTTCATAAGAATCCATGTGCCATTCTTGTCAAGAGACTCCATCTCCTCTTTCATTCCACCTTGCCATTCTTCACGCTTTACACTTTGTATAGCTTCAGCATAAGTGGTTGGAGTACCATCTTCAACATCTGGTAATGCATAAGTTAGATAATCATCTAACCTTATAGGTCTTCTAGTTTTTCTTTTCGGTTTGCTGGGTGTTACAGTCTTCGTAACTGTAACTTCTGCATCATCTACTGCTTCTTGTTCCTCTTCACTAACAGCGTCACTATCATTTGGAACATCAGTAGTTACTTCTCTTGTAGATTCCTCATCTTCAGAAGTAGACTCAATAGATACAGACTTAGCTGGACTTGGTGGAACTGCATCAAACTCCACCTGCTGCAAAAGTTCACTAGTACAGGTGCTTCTGTCCTCCACCTGCCGAGAACCCCAAGACTTCACCATAGACATCTCATCGAATGTAACATCTCTACTCATGATCATCTTCTTCTCAACTGGATTCCAAATTTTGAATCCCTTCACTCCACTTTTCATACCCATAAAGATCCCTTTAACAGCACGACTATCAAGCTTGTTTTCACTAACATGATACCATGCAGGGCAACCAAATATATGAACTGAGTCATAATCATAAGCTGGCTTACCAGACCACTTCTCCATAGGAGTTTTACCTTCTAATGCAGCTGATGGCAACCTATTAATGAGGAAGCACGCATATGTAACTGCCTCAGCCCAGAACACTTTACCTAATCCAGCATTAGATAACATACATCGTACCTTCTCCAGTAGTGTACGATTCATGCGTTCTGCAACCCCATTTTGTTGCGGTGTCTTCCTAACTGTGAAGTGCCTCTTTATCCCCTCATCCTGACATACTTGCAAGAATGGATCACTCTTGTACTCACCACCATTGTCCGAACGTAGTACCTTGATCTTTCTGCCAGTTTGGGTCTCAGTTGCCTTCTTCCACTTCACAAAGACTTCTAGGACATCACTCTTATGCCTCATGGTGTACACCCATACGCGCCTAGAATAGTCATCAATGAACGACACAAACCAATGCTTCCCTCCCAATGATGCATTCTTGGAGGGACCCCAGACATCTGTATGAACATAGTCAAGAACTCCACCTGTCTTGTGGATTGCGGTGCCAAAGCTTGTTCTTGTTTTCTTGCCCTTAACACAATGTTCACAGAAGTCTGGGGTCCCTCCAAGAATGCATCATTGGGAGGGAAGCATTGGTTTGTGTCGTACATTGATGACTATTCTAGGCGCGTATGGGTGTACACCATGAGGCATAAGAGTGATGTCCTAGAAGTCTTTGTGAAGTGGAAGAAGGCAACTGAGACCCAAACTGGCAGAAAGATCAAGGTACTACGTTCGGACAATGGTGGTTAGTACAAGAGTGATCCATTCTTGCAAGTATGTCAGGATGAGGGGATAAAGAGGCACTTCACAGTTAGGAAGACACCGCAACAAAATGGGGTTGCAGAACGCATGAATCGTACACTACTGGAGAAGGTACGA
>JAJJMA010171630.1:0-18028 GCA_023529015.1 Papaver nudicaule
AGTTATTATTCGTCATATTTAACACAAAATCTTGACGATTCTAGGTTAATTTGAAGTCTATGTTTCATCGATTCAATGATGGTGATGAATTAATCATATCATTAATTTTTGTTAATCATGACCAAAGCTAAATCGTCAAGATTTTATTACATAGTGTGACGATTGTTGTATACTCGTCATGGTTGTATGTTGAACTATGACGATTTTTCTATTTATCGTCATGCTTATAAGTTGAATCATGACGATTTTTCATCACGAAGGTGGTGGTGGTGGTGGTAGTGAAATTGGAGGTGGTGGTGGTGGTGGTGATAATAAAGGTGATGGTGGTGAGCGTAATTAGAATTTGAAATGGTGAAAATGAAGGTGGTGGTGGTGGTGGCGGTGGTGGAATTGGAGGAGGTGGTGGTGATAATGAAGGTGGTAGTGGTGCTAATGGCCAACTATCTAATCCCAATATAATTGGGTAATTAATAATATAACATTTTTGATTATTTATAAATTAACTTTCTAATCCTAATCATTACCTCTAATCCTAATTATGGTGGATATGGGGTTATGTGATTACCAAGTGAACATCCCTATTTTGTCATTTAGTGCTGAGTCAGACTCGCCCCCATTGAGAATCAGCTCGCCCCCAAATTTGCTAGGCAAAAAAAGATTGTGATTGGAAATTTTGTATTGGAAATTAAATTCAATGACCAGAATCATAAATAAAGGGTCGGTGATTCATGATCATCATAAATGTAATGAAAAATTGAAATCCTACATTATATGCACCATTGTAGTCATGCGTGCCCCCACCAAATCAAAACACCCCATTCATCGTTCCATGTATCTCTCTGCTCTCTCTCTCTATAAACAACAACAACAACATTGTCCAACATTGAAACACAGCGAAAGACAGCAACCCACAGTCCCCACTATTCCCGGCTCTTTTCATTCATTCATTTCGAAAACTCTAGATGTAGAGCTAAATAGTGTCGTAGAGATTTTGTAGAAATGTGATCCGATGGTGTAGAGCGAAAAGAATTAATCTAATGGTGGACCCCCCTGCAGATCCGATGGTGTGGGTGGTGCCACCTCACGCTCTACAACACTATTACCTCACGCTCTACAACACTATTACGCTCTACATCTCTACACCAAAGGGTTACTCCTCTCCCCCCCTCTCTCTCTCCATATTCAATGCTCACTATCTCTTCTGAGATTTTTCTAGTTTCCATCTGTATCTCAAGTCTCACCCATTGATTTGCTTAGGTCAATAATTTATTTGGTTCCTAATAATGTTCTTCCTAAATACAGGGGTAAATTAGTAAGACAAAAAAAGAGTCAAAGCAATATGTACCTTAATCACTGCTGATTTTGCTTGGCCAGAAAAATCAGCCATCAGAAAGACAACAACAATAATAATAATGATAATCCGTTAAAAGAGGACATTATGGTAAATTCAGTATTTCAAATTCACACGTGTGAATTAAGTTTTCGCGAGAGTGATATAACCAACAGAAAGGACCTGTAGTCTCCTACAGAATTCGAAACGTAACCAGGACATTGGCCTGGCGAATATAAACAGCATACCTGGCAATGTAATTGTACAATTTTGTCCATATTATCATCCACATATTACGAAAAGAGAGATGCGTATTACCTTTTCCTTCTCGTTGGTTTTGTTTTCTGATGTAGGGACCCAAACAGTAATTTGTATACGTGAACTGATTCAACTGAACACATTTGTACCAATCATACCCCTGAGAGCCACCGAAAGAAACTACTGATTTCTTCACCATATCGTTGATTTCCCTCCAATTCCCAGCTCCCATCACCATTCACGGCGGCGGAATTATCATCAGTGCGCCTATCAATTCCGGCTACCCCTCCATCAAACCGACGACTGCTCCCGGTGAAGAATCTCCCCGATACTCGAAATGAACGAGAAGAAAAAGAAGATGAAGTTGAAGAAGCAATCTTATCAACGTAATCTAATAACCAACCTCTTCCACCATTACCACTACCAACTTCGGCCGCTAATTCGTCAGATCCCGTTGTTTGTTCCCTCACCACCACATCAGCTGCTGCCGCTGTGTCAGTTTCTCCCTCTTTTTTCCCGCCAAAATTACTTTGATCCGATGAAACTACAATAACTTCTGATTCATCTTCCACTAAATACTCAAATGACCCCATCGAGTAAGATCTTGATCGTCCATTCACTACTGCACCAATATTCTCGGACGATAAATTTCTTGATCGACGACTTACACTGCCGATTTCGATTCTGAAACTGTCACCATTGCCACCAACATTAGAAGAAGCAGAAGATATTCTTCTTGATGAAAGAGACGATGATGGTAGAATTTTCTGTGATTCTTCAACGTGTACAGTAGCTCTACATAATGGACATGTACGGTTGGATAAAAGCCACGTATCAATACACTCGGAATGAAACGCATGACAACAATTTGGTAACAATCGAAGTTTATCTTTCCTCTCAAATTTCGATAAACAAACAGCACAATCAAAAATCGATGATGAATCTTTTGTGGTTGATTTTAAACCTTTAATTGAATCAAATGAAAACAAAGGAAGTGAATCAATCAGTTTCTGATTAATATGATTCATCTCTTCTTCTGCAGCAGGTAATATTCTTCTACTCGATATTCTGCTATGAATTTGATTGTTAATTTGTTCGATTCTTCTTGTAACCTCATCATCATCTTCTTCTCCTTCAAACTCTTCCGTATTTGATCTACAATGTCGATTAATATAACGAAGTAACATGTGTAGAGATGCAGATACGAAGAAGACTACTGTTAAGATTATCGCTATAATCAGTAGACTCGAAATGGAACCCGAACCAGAATCAGATGACGACGAAGAAGAAGAAGCTTCGGTTTTGTTAGATCCTTGTTGAAGTAAGCCTTCAAAAGTTGTATTTAATGGCGGCGATGGAGACAGGGTGATTCTACGAGGCATCTTATGATTTTAGGGTTTTGGATTTTGCAGAGGTCAACTAGAAATGAGATGAAGGAGATAAATACGATCAGAGAGGAATTAAAACTTGTTTCCGTGTCACGTGCAGTGCACATTAGCATTAGGAGCGGTGAGATATATGGTTATACGGCGTACGAATAGCTGACAGTAATAAGAGAAAGAAAAAGAAAAGGAGAATCAGAAATTGAATGCGAGGGAGGAGGTGGTGGTGATGTTTAAGTGAGAGATAGAGAGGTTAAGGATTATTTTTTAGGTGCAGCACAGAAATAAGAATAGGTGTTTTACTATAATACGCCATGGGAGTACTCCATCCATATTTGAATAAGATTTCTAGAGTAGTTGTTGTAATAAAATCTTCCCCAACACTTTAAATTTCAGTTCATCAGCTCTACTCACGAAAGTTCGACACATTTTAAAGAGAAAGTGCAAGGACAGGGTGAATCCCAGGGATGTAAATGTTTTATTTCGCACCAGAAAACGAAATGGACGGTCCACGATCGTTCCTATGTCTCCCAGGAAAAGCTAGAAAATTTCCAAACCAACGCTATGTGATTATGTGTTACCAAAAACTATGTGGGAATCGCAATCTTGTGCGTAAGCTATTCCCTGTAGAAAAGGAAAATAGAATAAAATCTGGACATACAAATTTAGAAAATATATTCATACTGTAATACGCAAGTGTAGAATTTCCATGTCTACATTATACACCGTAGAAATACAGATATTTACACCCAACAAATGTATGCTTGGTTTAGCTTGCATGTGTTTGGTTGAGGAAGTCATAGCTATTGGTTCACGTGTGCAAGAAGAGAAGAGATGCAAATGGGTTCAGTTGAACTACTTTTAAATATGGTTTAGTTATAAGATTCCATTTCCGGGGTTCGGCACTGAATCCGGCATCACTTGTGATGCATGCAACTTTATTTCCTGTCTGGGTTAATTATCAAAGGCCAAAAGTCCGAGTCCGAAATTATATTTGGGCTAAATTTAGCAGGAATCCTGCTTCAGGATTAGCAAATCGATAAATTCCCTAAGAAAACTACTTAATTGGATAGGTTGTGTACAGCAGATCTTTTGTGCCTAAATTTTTCTGCAACCATGCATCAATAGCAAGAGAGAAAAGTTCTCCATACATAGAACTAAGACATTTTTGAGTCTGGTGTATCTTTGGCAGTAGGATGAATACTGGCCAAGACACCATACACAATCCTGGCTCGCAATGGCAATGTCTGAACTATGTCAAAATCAGAGTCTGAAATCTTGTACACCCTTTTCCCGGATGCAAATTTAATCACGTAGCATGAGCTCTGAGTGCATTAGGTACCAACTCCATTGGTCTTTAGAGTCTGGTATACGTATATACAGCCCAGATTGACTCTAAATGCTGCATATACTTGGTGGAAGGTGCATGGACATGGTTATAGTTTGATATCTTGAAGAAACTAGTTCCATTTTTGTTTCTTCCAACTGCTAGAACATGTAGCTGTAATTCTGTAAACAATGATGATGCCTCAGCTAGGATACATTATTTGCATATAATCATGTACTAATATTATGAAAAAGTTGATTACGATTAATTAAGGGACTTGAGGTTTTGAGAATGCTTACGACATCAAGTGGACCCAGAAAATACTATATGTATATACATTGCTTCCTTTATACCCTAAGCATGCTCCCGCTAGCTCACTAAATTCAGACTTTTTCATAGAGAATGTCATGATTAGGATTCTGTACAATTGTTGCAGTTTTGGTTTTGCGCTTTTAGAGTTTACAGTGCTGTGAGATCAGTGAGAGGTGGCATTCACCATCGTTGGCTTATTATAGGTTTCTCTTCTTACATTTCTTCATTTGTTTAAATAGAATGCTCTGAACCTGCTAGTTGTTATATGGTTTGTCTTCTTACATTTCCTCTAAATGAGACATCTTGAACTCTACTTTTTATCATATCGATCTTTCATTAGTATTAAAGTTTCCATGAGTAGCTTAATAATTATAATAATTTGTATTCTTTTGAGGGGAAAAAACAACTCATTTATCAGGGTTTCTTCTGCTACCTAGGTTTCAGCATTTGAAAACAAAACTTCCATGATACCTTAATCAAGATTTCCCTTTTGTTATCTGGTCTCTTAAGCTGTAACTGTAGTGAGGAACTCACCTGGCCAGGTGTTACGATGATGCTGGTTAGGCCTAGAACTCTAGACGAGTACTCGGTTTCTCATGGTGCCTATAGATGGACTCATGGACATCAATGTGAATTTTGTGTCATATACCGTTAAGGGGTAACAGTTGTTAAGAACTACATACTCACCTATTTGCAGCTAAGAACCATAGTACTTGCTTCTTCTTTTTCCCACTCTTGGCTTGGCTAGATTCTAGCCAGAGGGCCAAAGATAACAACACCATAGTGCTTGCTCTTAGAAGATTCTTTATCCAATCCCAAGTCGAGAAGACAACCCCTTAAAATTGGTTTCAGTGAGGCCACAACTGAATGTCTTGATCCGGATTGTACCTTCTGGTTGTTGGGAGACCCTGAAGCTAATTCCATCAGATTTTACACTTCATTAATTAAAATAAGAAAGAAGAAAACTCACTATTATCCATTAATGTCATTTAACATTTGATGATCCATTTCAGTTGCCAAATCCAGGAATACACCATTCCAATTCCACAATACATCGACATCAACATGAGAGGTAAAAAGGGAAGTCTTTCAGTTCCTAGAAGGTAAGGTTGCAAAAACTGACCCCACACCTCTATAACCAACAGACCCAACAAATAAATCATGCCGACCCATCCAACAACAAAACCAGCACCATTGTCCACTTCATGAGCAGCCTTTTGTCCTTTTGATGTTTTCCCATCACTTTTTCCTCTTTGTAAGGATTCCCCCACTGCTTCAGATGATCTTTTGCCAAATTTGGAGGTGAAGACCGATAACAGGAGAAGGGAGTGTAAAAGAAGTAACAACACTTTTATTGGATACTCTTTGGCTTCAAATAGAAGAGGGAACAACGAATAGCATGACACTGCATCAGAAATAGGAAAAGAGCGGTCCAAGGTTAATTCTCAACCATATTAACAAAATATATTTCGTGTGTTTTCGATTAAGTGAAAGAATGAATGTGCAGAATTGATCATCATCTGTATGAGTTTCTATCATTTAAGCTTTACAGCAACTGAATACAGAAGAAAAGTGTGTACCTATTGAAAGTAAGAAATAATGTTTTGCATCCTCTACGCTCTGAATTGCGACAATGGCAAGCGGAATCATGAAATGAAGTGATGCCTTCTCATGTACATGCCACCCAAAGAGAAAACCACACGTATATGCATAAGCTACCCATCTAGTGATCATCCGTGGCTGAGGATCTCTCCATGCCTTTAACAAACATGGAGATAGTGCAAGTACAACCAACAACATTGTTGCTAAAGGGGTAACCTGCAATTCCACGGAAGAAATAAAACACATTATTTAATGTGGTCGATAGAACACATCAGCTATAGGCAAACACAATTTACTGAATTTGTTTCCAATAGGTGCGAGGAATGTGTCCTCTAGCAGAAAGGCACACAAAAAGAGTCTTCCTGTACTGAATGAACCAATTCATGCATAAGATAGGGCAATGGGGCATACATTTAGTCACTTTAAGTAATCAAGAAGAATAAGGCTTACCCGAGGAAGCACGGCAAACGGTGATGAGTCTCCTACTAGACCACCAGTGAAAGAAGCTGCAGGTGTCTGGATGTTAAACCCCATTTTTGCTAGCAAGAAAGCAAGTCCTTTATCTAAAATTATGTAAAATACCCAGAAATTAGGAGCCCAATATGCATGGCAAAGTCCCCTGCCGAAAGGAAACATGCGCTGTAGGACTTGTTGTATCTGCAAGGAAAAGCTTTACATGTTAACCAAATACCACAAACAGGAGTCCAAACTTAGGTGTTCTAAATCTAATATATATACATCAAAGATTTAGTTACGATATTGCAAATCATCTATGTAAAAACTAGTGAAATCAGATAGCAAATGATTATCTAATTAGAACAGTCAATCACAGGCACACAAACAAGAATGACATACAAAATTCAATTCCCAATCTACATTATTAGCTCTTCAACTATATAACCATTAACGTATATTTCTCTTTTAATCTATCTGACAAATGGAATTCTGCTACTCACATATGTTTCTATTATAGTTGAAAACCCACATTCTAAATTGTTAGAAACGTCATTAAAAGATAATACATTTCAATATTCACTACCAAAATCAATCTAATACAGCTGAAGAGAGATTACCTGTCCAGTATACAAAAACGGTCCGAACGAAATGGCGAAGACCATGCCAACTGCAATTCCCATCATTATAAACCTCCCAATAGACTTGACAAATCCTCCTTTACAATAATGTCTGAATAGATACACAAAATACAGTGGAGCAGCCACAGCAAACAAATGCTTGATACATAACAACACGGCAAAAAAGAATCCCCCAATCAAATCTTTTCCTTCTTCCAAAAACGAAAGAGAAATTAAAAGAATCCCTAAAAGAAACCCATTATATTGAAAATGTATATGATCCACAATAAGAAGTGAAGGAGACCAAAGAATCATAATCCAAAGCATCCTTCTCTTCTTAATATCTAAAGATTTACTTAACCTATAAACTCCATAAAACAAACACAGATCAGATACAATCACACTAATTCTCTGAAAGTAAATGACTGAATCAGACTCATAATTTAAACCCTTTTGAAGATCGACAATTTTTGGATCAACTATATGGGCAAAGATAGATAGAAATTTCTCAAAGTATGCAAATAATGGTGGGTAATCAAGTGTCCATGGACTAGTTTCATCTGAGTACCAATTAGAAAGAGGAAGTGATGATGTGATAGCTAACCAGTTACGATGAACTTCAAAATCTGTACTTCTATATGAAGGAATTAGGAGGAGTTTAACACAGGTTGCAATTCCTGCAAACCAAGCAAATTCTTCCATTGCTCAATTCAGAATTAGGGTTACATGGAGAGGGACAGAGACATAGAAGCTCTCTAAAGTTTCTATTTGGTCTAAAGTTTGAGTTCTACTTTTCGGAGATTTGAGATCGGGATCGATTTGGCTGATAAGCCTTCAGTCCGACTCCTAATACTTGATCAGTTGGTCTCGACCTTACTTGCATAGTCCTATTACTAAACAGTTTCTCTCTCCTTTCTCTCTCCCACTCTAGGCGATTTCCGGCAAGACCTCCGGCCAGATCCAGGCGCTCTCCGACGAGCTCGGATTTGCTCTTTAGAGCAGATCTGAGCTCACTCTTTTAATGCTTTCTAGTTTCTAGGTTTATTGTGGTTAGTTTTTCTAGTTTTCTCATTTTTTGGTTTAATTTTAATGGTGTTCTTGCCGGTTTCCGATTTATCCATGTCGTTTTACGGTTCCTCTTCATCTCTTTGCACCTTCATGGTGTTCATTTGTGAGTTTTGGGTAGATTTTACAAGTGGGTTTGTGGTGGTGATTGAAGATTTTTTCCGGTGGATTCTAGAAGACAAAGAACTAGGGTTTGGAAAATTGATATCAATTACTAAAGATTGGGCAAATTACTCCATCTTCATTGGAGCATATCTTCTCAAGGAAGAAAATTTATCTAAATGGTGGGAGAGCACTCCAAATACCATTCCTCTTCCGATTCATCGGGTCTTCTTCGAATACACAATATGGGATGCTTCAACGATTCTCCGTTCTTTCTCTTCTCGGATTGTTTGTTTGGTGTCTTGTTGTATTTTGATCTTTGATGTAAGGGTTTGCCCCCTTGTAATCTTCTTTTACTTATGAATGAATGAGATTTGATGTTTTTTAGCAAAAAATAAAAAATAAAAAATCCTATTACTAAAAGCAACCACTTTGGTGGTCAAAAAGTTGAGAAATTACCCACAATGTGGATAATATGGGGGCTGACAGAGAAACGTGATAGTGTTTGTCTGCATTTGGACGGATACTCAGTAACCACTCGTTTATAGCGGGTGGAAACTGAGTAGCCGCCTAGGTCAAAAACCACAGTTAAAAAGTCGAGTTACGAGTGGAACTTTCTATAGTATTTCCTGATTCAAATTCTTTACACTTATCGTTTTCTTTGAGCGATTTAATCATCATTTGGTATCTTCTTACGTTATTAAGATCTGTACCAGTGGAGATGTTAAATTCTGGCATAAATAAATCGAAACTAGATCGTCATGAAAGTAATGTTCAATATCATACGAAATATTTACAGAAACACATGGCTTAAGTTTGTATGTATATGAAAGATTCCCTGAAGGAGAAAAGGCCTTAAGAGTTTTATTGATAAGATGATAAGATTAACAGCATTACAACCCATTGTCTTATAAAGACAAACAAACAAAGACGAGAATAACAGTTGTCTACCACCAACAACCATAACAGAAAGAGGGAAAAGAATGACCACTGAGTGACAGACACCTGGAACAGTTAAACAAGAAAAATTACATTTTACTACGCTCATTCTTACTCTCTTTCTTACACTCCCCCTCAAGTTGTGTGCGTCTCAAGTACATAAGGTTGGCTGCCAAAGTAGAGAACAAAGAATGCATCAGGCCCTTAGTGAACAAATCTGCCAATTGCTTCAACGAAAGAACAAAAACAATGTTGAGAAATTCTGAAGATACAAAATTTCTGATAAAGTTGGTAGTCAATCTCAATGTGCTTTGTCCTAGCATGAAATATAGGATTGTTGGCAAAACTTGAGGCAGACATGTTGTCACAGTATAGTGTAAAAGGCTTTGTCAGAGGAATGTCAAGTTCAATGAGGAGAAAGGAAATCCATACCATCTCGCAACAGTAACTGCAAGAGCCTTGTATTCAGCCTCAACACTTGACCTGCAGATAGTTGGTTGTTTCTTGGAAGACCAAGACACTAAAGAAGAACCAAGAAAAACACAGAATGAGGTGGATCTCCTGGTATTTGGACATCCATCTCAATCTGAGTCACAATAAGCATATATGGAGCCAACATCACCACCAGCAATAGTAATTCCTGAACCTATATTGCCCTTAAGGTATTTGAGAACTCTCTTTGAGAGCACAAGGTGATCCTCAGTAGGTTTGTGCATAAATTGAACAATATAGTTAAACAACAAAACAGATATCTGGTCTTGTAAGTGTGATATATTGCATACCACCAACCAGACTTCTGTAAGGAGTGACATCACTAAGAGGAGTACCTTGATGAACAAAAATCCTTGGACCCTTGGTGACTAGAGTTTTGCAGGGTTTGAAGTGAGTCATATCAAAATTTTGAAGCAAATCCAAAGTATACTTTTTCCGTGTGAGAATAATCTTGGCTTCAAATGTGTGAAAAGCAGATTTAATACCCAAGAAATAATGTAGCTGACCCATATCTTCCATTGGAAAACTCTTTTGTAGATGCATAACAAGAGAATCCAACAAATTTGAAGTAGAAACACACAGAATAATGTCATCCATATATAGTAACAGGATCATCATGCCCTTGTTGAATGAACATAGAATGATCACATTGTGATTTGATATAGCCAAATTCTATCAAAACTGAGTATAATCTCTCAAACCAAGCTCTGGGAGCTTGTTTAAGGCCATAGAGAGATTTCTTGAGTCTGCAAACATGTATAGGCTTAGTGGGAACAGGTTTAAAAGTTTCACCGAAATCCATACCATCAACTTGACCACAACCTTGAGCTACCATCCTTGATTTGAATCTCTCTATATTACCATCAACTAATAATTTTACCTTAAAAATCCATTTGCAACCCAAGATATTATAGGAAGGATCAAAAGGAACCATCTCCCATGTGCCATTACTAAGTAAATCAATGTACTCATCTGTCATTCATTGCTGCCACTTGGGACATTTGAAAGTAAATTTGAAGGTTTTTGGTTCTATAGGAGTAAAAAGAAATACAGAAAACACACCATCAATAGGATATTTAGTACAGTGAGAAACAAAATCAGATGGTAAGTGCTTTAGTTTATGAATCCCAACTCTTCTTCTAATGACTATAGTTGAAGTTGGTTGAGGCACAAGAGGAGAGATAGCAACAGTTTCAGTATTAGTGACGTGTTGAGCATCCATGACAGGTTCAGGTGTTGAAGGAAAAATCAGATGTTGAAGTGTAGGTAAAGGTGTTGAGATTGAGAGAATATTAGTGAGAGGTGGAGGCTCATTGATTTGTGATGATGTTGAGGCAAATGGGAAATTGGTTTCATCAAAAATGACATGAACATCGATGTAAACCTTTTTGGTTGAAATGTCATAACACTTGTAGCCCTTATGAACATGATTGTAGCCTAGAAAAACACATGGTGCAGACTTTGGACTTAGCTTGTCATGTCTGTAAGGTTCTAAGTATGGATAACAACAACATCCAAACACTTTGAGAAAGCTATAATCAGGTAAAGTATTGAAAAGCATTTGAAAGGGTGACTTGAAATGCAGAACTTTTGTGTGCAGTCTATTTATGAGATATACTGCAGTGAAGAAGGAATCATACCTGAATTGATTAGGTAAAGATGCCTGAAATGCAAGAGTATTTCCCATTTCTGTAATGTGTTTGTGCTTCCTCTTAGCACGACCATTTTTCTAAAGTGTATGTGGACAAGAAACTCTGTAAGAAATACCAAATTCTACCGAGCGTTCCTTGAATTCCCCTTTGACTAGTTCATAAGCACCTTCATACTGAAAACTCTTGATTTTAGACTCCAACATGTTTTCAGTCATTGCCTTAAAGTGTCTGAAACAGTGCACACTTTCATCTTTTTTTTCAAGGGATAAATCCAATGAAATCTTTAATAATCATCAATAAACAGTATGTAGTATCTGAAGCCTAATGATGAAGTCACAGGAGCAGGACCCCATATGTCACAGTGTATAAGATGTAGTGAAAAGGAGGGGATACCAAGATACACCACCAACTTTTAGTTTTCGTGAACCTAGTTGATTTCAGTTGTTTGAACGATCTCACAAATCAATATTCAAACAACAACTTGAGTATAGTTCAGAGAACCGAACCTAACAAGAACATGGTTCTTGTAGATCTCAACAGAGATGGATTCACTCAAAGGTTATGAATCAACAAACTTGCAATTACTTCAATTATATAGATCAGAGACATTATAATGCGGAAGGGAAAAGTAATGCAAGACACCAGAGTTTTGTTAACGAGGAAACTGCAAACCTAGCAGAAAAACCTCGGGACCTCGTTCAGATGTGAACACCCTCAGTATTAACCGAATACAGACGCTAGCCTACCCTACAAGCAACTCAGCTACCAATGTGCTCCTACGTCTCTTGGCTCCCGCAGAAACCTACGTACTTGATTCCCCTAGCTGACGTCCTTTACAGGCCTAGGAGTTGCTCCACTTCCCTTTGTGAAGACTAGCGCTACCCTGCCTCTAACAGGACGCCTAAAAGTATCCAAGTAATTAAACGAGAATACGATTGTGATTTCCTTTAGACTTAAAGTCAAGGTTAATGGAAATTTGATATGTTGAATAGGGCTTATTGATCTAGCCTAAACAACTTTACCTCTTAACGTTTGACGAACTTAGTATTAAACCTAGTTCGTGAATATACGTTAATGAACTTCTAGGGTTTACGATTCAATATCTACCTTACGAAGTTTCTACCAAATCTTGGTCGTGATAAGATTGAAAATATTCAATCGACCCAAGATACAGGATCAGGAATTTAACTTCCGACCTGTGCTTCACGATCCTCAAGTGAAGTCTTTCAATAGTCGTAGTCCAAAAGGACTTCGAGATGACGACCAACCTTTATACAAGGATACACAGATGTGTAGAGGATAGAGATTGTATCTTGCATAAGGTCATCTAATTATAGTGATCACCAAGGGAGGCTTTGCTTAAAGTTTAAGCAACCTTGAGTAGGGCTCAAGCAAGTTCCGGAACTAAGAAAGTCCATAGCTTGAATACCCGTTTTCAATCTTCTATTAACTTTGGATTAGGCCAATAGTTAAAGAAGACTCAACCTTGATTTGAAGGTTTGCGACTTCTGGTCCAAATCATGTTTGAACATCGCTTGCAACTTCTGGTCCAAATACTTGTTTGAACATCGCTTGGATTAAGTAGTTGAATTCCATGGGTCAAGTAATGACGAGTCCGAGAACTAATCATGCCTAGACCGAAAACTTCAAGATATGAAAGTTGGAAGTTTTCTCATGGCTTATATGTACGCGTTCATAGAGCAGTCAATTGGAGTTCAGGAGAATTCAGGAGAAATCAGTTAACTCATATGTACGCGTTCATACAGACTTTGCTCGTTCTCTGGAATGCCATAACCAACACATGTACGCGTTCATGTACGCGTTCACCGTTGAGGTCATTTCAAGAGACAATTCAACATACTCTACCTATACATAATATCACGGATGTGACAAATGCAAATGCGAAGAATCCTATAATACCTTCGGATCATATAAACAACTTCATAGACTATTGATATGATAGAAATGGTAAATACGATACGAAAAGGAAAAACCTTTCTAACCTTTAGCGAGGACGTTATGATTTATCAAGTAGTAAGCTCTGGTCTTCGTCTTCAGCAGTCTTCGTCTCGATTACCTAAAACTATCCTAGTCAGAGGTTGTAGAGTAAACTTATCAAGGATTGTGTTTTTGTCTCATAAACTTGACAACTGACTTGAGATAGCAATATCAGTGGGTTCAACCGAGCAATACTCTAACATGTAGTGTTGATGTAGTTACTCTAGTTGAATTGTAAAATGGTAATCTGTGATTCTTACCAAGCTGACAAGAGTAGCAAACATTTTGGGTTGATTTATTTAGTGTGAAGCCAGCTGAAGTAGCAACTTTATGAAGAATCGTAGATGAAGTATGTCCTAGTCTTTTATGCCAGAGGTCCGAAGATGTAGATGCTGCAGCAGCATGTGCAACATAAGAGGCTGTTTGGGATGTCAATGGATATAGATTGTTATGAACACATCCCTCGGCCAACACAACTTTAGTTTCCAGATCCTTGATTTGATATCCCCATGGAAAAAATTCAAAGGAGATATAATTTCCTTTAGTAAACTTTACAATTGACAACAAATTTTCCTTAATGCTAGGCACATATAGAACATCACTAAGGTAAAATTGGGAATTATTGATGTCTAAAATGACATCACCGGTTTGAGCAATGGGTGGAAACTTACCATCTCCTGCCATAACCCTCGCTTTGTCAGCATAGGGTTTGGCATGAAAGAGCATTCCAGCATCATTTGTTATATGGCTTGCAGCTCCAGAGTCAGAAATCCAACATGAAGCAATATTGGGATTCTCACAAATCTCAGAGTTCAGTGAAAAGCATGTTGAAGATCATTGTCCACAGCTGAAAAGTGCGAGGGTGACCCTGACTTTCCTTTGTAAGAATCCTTGTACTTAGCATCAAATGTATATCTCCACCTGCACTGTTTGGCTTGATGGCCCTAAATTCTACAAATCTGACACACATTTGAACCACTATCAGATCCATTTGAGTGACCACCAGAAGTATAAGAACTCCACCAGATTTCTATTGTTTCTGCTTGTTGTTTTAGCATAAAAAACAGAAATCTGAGATTCAATAACACCTCCTGCTTCTGAAGTCTCGACTTTCAACCATTGCTCATGATGCAGTAAATTTACTTGTAAATCACTGAATGTATATGGTTTCTCACGATAGCTAGCAGTGACAACAAACTGCCTATATTCCTTTCCCAACGCAAGTAACGCATACATGACCAGATCAGATTCATCTATATCTTCATCAATCGCAGCTAAAGAATTTGAAATGGATTGGAGTTCATTTAGATAGTCTGAGATAGATCTATTACCTCGACAAAGGTATGAAGTTGACTGCATAACATAGGTTTTTTGGCTGAATTTTTTCGAAGCATAGTATTCTCAAGGTATACCCATATTTCTGTTGCAATTTAAGACTACAAACACTTCTTAAAATCGTTTCAGAGAAAGTTGTATTGAGATATGTCATAACAAATCTATTCATCTTTCTCTAGTGATAAAATTCTGGATTTATGGTTTTAACACCATCAACAATAGTAAACTGAACTTTGGGTTCAGTAAAAGTACCATCAACATATTCAAAGAGATCTGTAGTTATGAGTATATACTCAAAATGGTTTTTCCAGATTAGATAGTTTGAACCATCATCTTGAAGAGTGACAGAAACAAAATTTGTGATGTTTTGAAAGGGTAAGGATGTTTGATTTGAGGATGTAGATGTAGATCCAGTGTGTAAAGGGTGTGAAAATGGATTTGTATCTGTTTATGGCATCTTGAATTTTTTAGACTAATCTCTCACAAGAACTCACAGAGTTGAGAAAGCGGAAAAATGATCGAAATCACAAGAAGGGAATTAAAAAACCCTCTAAGAAATTTGATACCATGAAAGAATCCTTGAAGGATAAAAAGCCTTAAGAGTTTTATTGATAAGATGATAAGATTAACAACATTACAACCCATTGTCTTATAAAGGCAAAACAGACAGAGACGAGAGCAGCAGCTGTCTGCCACCGACAACCATAACAGAAAGAGAGAGAAAAAGGACCACTGAGTGACACACCTGGAACAATTAAACGAGAAAAATTACATTTTACTATACTCATTCTTACTCTCTTTCATATTGTATGATATACCTTATAAACAAACAATGTTCATATATTACGAGGAAGAGCATTTCCACTTTAATAGTTATCAATTTGATTAAAAAAAAATCGACTCATTACTTACTAGACCATCTGGATTTCCTCGACGCCTTTTCAACATTCAATACCTTAAACCATCTTTTTCTAACAATGAGTTAGTGTTTGATTGCGGTTAAAATTTTCATGATGATGAGATTAAGTGGGAGAAGGATTTTATTGAACACATGGAAATTGTGTTAGAAGTTAGAACTCAGAAGAGATAATAGATAATACAGGGTTTAAGTTTGGGTTTTGGTCAAAACACAAAAAATATTTTGAACGACCACTGAGTAGTCGTAAGCCAAGGCATGTCTACACAGAGGCACATATTTGTGCCCGGGGGTAGACAAAAATACTCCCTTCATACCTAGGATGTGGTTATTACCCACAGTGTGGGTAAAAATGGCACCATAATACTACGGTGACCTAAAATTTTACTGCAAATTCTTTTTTTTTTCTAATATGTAAGTCCCCTTCCTATGCACCTGGCAAACAGGTAAAAAGCTAGACGATGCACCTGGCTAACTGGAAAATCTACCAGTTAGCCGATGAGATAAAATCTTTATCGAGTGATAAAGTAATATCGCTCGATAGAGTAATCTCACTCGATGGAGATTTTTAAGATTAGGGTTAAAGTATCTGAAAAGGAGGGGATACCAAGTATACCACCAACTTTTGAATTCGTGAACGTAGTTGATTAGATTGTTTGAACGATCTCACAAATCAATATTCAAACGATAACCTGAGTCAAGTTCTTTGTTCAAGAACCGAATCCCTAACAAGAACAAGTTCCCGTAGATCTCAAAGAGCTGGATTCACTCGAAGGTTTAAATCAACAAACTTGCAATACTTTAATTATATCAATCAGAGACAATATAATGCAGAAGTTAAAAGTAAAGCAAGACACCAGAAGTTTTGTTAACGAGGAAACCGCAACCAACAGAAAACCCTGGAACCTAGTCCAGGTTTGAACACACACAATATTAAGCGAATACAGAGGCTAGCCTACTATCAGACTTCGTACTGGAATGCATCGAGACTGAATTAACCCTTCAAGAAACTCAGCTACCGTTATGCTCCCACATCTCTTGGCTTCCGCAGAAACCTACGCACTTGATTCCCCTTGATGATGTCTTTCACAGGCCTAGGAGTTGCTCCACGGCGTCCTTCCTGAAGACTAGCGCTACCCTGCCTCTAATAGGACGCCTGGTTGTACTTGATTTGTCTTTTAACAAAGAATACGAAAGGTGATGTCCTTTAGACTTAAAGTCAAGGTTAATGGAAATAGATATACTAATTACGGCTTATTGATCTAGCCTAACTAGTTTTACCTCGTACCACATGATGAACTTGATACAATACCTAATTCGTGAATTGTGTTATGGAACTTCGAGGAGTACTTATAACAACGAGTGTAGTCGTACTAAGTTTCTATTAAAATATTGTTTTTTATTGATTGATTGATAATAATACATTCGACCCAAAATTAAAGGATCAGGATTATTAATTCTGACCTGTGCTTCCTCAAGTGAAGTCTTTTAATAGTCGTAGCTTAATAAAAAGAAATCTTCGGGAGGACTACCAAACCTTTATGCAAGGATACACTAGAGGATACAAGTTTTATCTTCGCATAAGGTCATCTATTTATATTGATCATCAAGGGAGGGTTGGCTTAAAATTTAAGCAACAATGATTAAGGCTCAAGTAAGTTCTCAAACAATAGATGTCCAATAAATTTCTAAAGAGCTGACCCAGACTTCTCTCAATCCTTTAGCCAAAGTGGCTTAAGCTAATGAGAAGACTCGCCTAGACCTATGTGAAGGATATGGCAATGGCGTAGCAAGTAAACCATGCAATTAGGTTCGCAAAAAATACGTGAACGTGAAAGACTTAAAAAGTGGACAGGAGTTCCGATAACCTCATTATGAACGCGTTCATGAACGTGTTCAAAGGGGTAAAAACCTCAAAGAAGTTTTTGTCTCGGCTGGTTATAAACGCGTTCATGCCGTGACTTTTTAGAGTTCTGGAATTTTTGGACTACCTTATGAACACGTTCACGTTAGTCATGCCAGAGTTCAGGAATTTTCCTACAGCTATATGAACGCGTTCATGAACGTGTTGGCTGTCGAGTACTTCTTCCAAAAACAAACTCTATACCCACGAAATTCTTATATCATTGGCCACTATGGAAAAATCCTATGTGCCAAGAGAACTCATCCTTCGATCCTTCAAGATCAATATGTACAACATCATCGACTATTAAATTGATATAATTGGTAAAAAAAGAAATCAAGG
>JAJJMA010171643.1:0-10723 GCA_023529015.1 Papaver nudicaule
TGTTCATGCTTGGTTCACTTCATGGTACTGCTACGGGGGTTTTTTCGTTACGGCTGTGCTTCTGACACTAACCTCACATAGAAATGGTCAACTTTTAAGGCATTGTATCATGTTTAGTCTTTACTCCATGTATTATCATATGTATCATTTCCTATGACTAACGAAAGTTTTTTACCTTCAAAAAAAGAAGAATGACTAATCCTGCCATAGTGGTGCCGTTAGCTATCTGACCCATTATTTTAACCTCACCATAATTTGCTATTTTTATTTCCCTTCCTAATAAAAAATCTATCCTCGCTCTTGGAGTTTTCCCCCTCAATTCTATTCCTTGTCACCCTTGTCACTGTCTCTCAAATGTTTCAATGTCACCACCACTCAAGAAGCAAGAAAAAAGAAAAACCATGGTTACTATTTTCTTAGTTTCTCCAATATCCAAAAACTCTTCCCACGTAAAGAAAGGTCACAGATACAGAGAAGTAGATTGCTCTAATATAGAAGAAAATGAAGAGCAATCTTTGAAAGAGAAAATTGAGGTTCGTTATACATATTAGAAATTTAGAAGTGTACATTGAAAATTTAGAATAAACCCATTTCTAAATGGGTTTAAGTACAAAATTAACAATATTGTGATCACACTCATTTGATTTGTGTTCAACTAAACCAAGAGTCCAAGAAGCGCTTGTGTTTCCCTTCCTAAAAAGGGCTATGCGTTTTGGAGGTGTAGTTAGCTGGCTTTTGAATACCAGATCGTTGCAAACAACAACAAATTGGGCTAGCTACAACTCCTACGAATTATCCGAGCTATTTTTACGGCTGGCCTAGTGGGCCTATCACCAACCTGCGAAGATGTTCAATAATTACTGAGTGCCCTTGGATCCAACATGACATACCAGCTAATACTATTATTACTTCCAAGTATACGGCTCAAGCAAAAACTTCCTTAACAGGGGCCATGGCTGTTGGGATTACATCACTAAGCACACCCAGAACTTGTCCTTCGGATTACGTAGAACTAAAGATAAAGATGCAAACACACAACGAAGAATAAGCAAAGCAAGAACACAGGGATTTAACGTGGTTCGGTGTACCTACTCCACAAACAGCAACGGTCAACTCTTATTGATAGAACCAATTACAAGAGACACCAACACCTAACTCTCTCTGTAATCACCAGAAGGTCTATCAACCGATTGTGTATCTAACAGGCTTAACATGGATGCCTATATATAGGCTTACATAACTTGAATACCAAGGTACATAGGCGGTGGGACTTACCAAAGATATCACATCTTTGGTTTCCTAAGTTACACCACCGTGTACAACTCAAACTCCTAGCTATACTAGGAAACTTGCCAGACGAGGCTATACTAAGAAACTTGCCAACTGGTCAGGTATAACAACAACTGCCAATTACTTTCCATATGATTAACACTCTTTCTTCAGTTAACCCAGTGAGAAAACATCTTAAGGACCACCACCATGGGGAAAGATTTGTTGGATACTGTTGGCATTAATGGTGAAGGTAGGAAATGAAGGCATGGATAGTGAAGGCAGGAAATGAAGGAATAAATGGTGAAGTCTTCAAGTTTTCTGGCTAAGTATCTAAAATGAAAATACATTTGAACATAACTTAGTGTGGAAGTTTTCAGTTTTTCTTTGAACTTAGATATTTGAAGTTGTTTTAATTGTAAAGTGTAAATTGAATTCATCTTTTAATATAAAGTTTCTTAAATTCCAAAGTGATTATCTGATTGGCTTTGAATTTTATTTTTATTTTTTTATTTTTTTATTTTTTGGTTTCTAATTCAGCTGAATCAGCTTTAGAATTCAGCTGAATTTCTAATTTTTTTAATAATATAAAACCTATACAACGACATTTAACATGTGTCGCGCTCTGAGGCACATCATAAGTGTCTCAGTCTGAATTTAAACAGCGGCACTTACAAGTGCCCTACCAAACTAAGGCGGACTTTTTGAGGCACTTCGTCCGACACTAGTAAGTGCCTCAGTTATCCTCTAAACGACACTTATGATGTGTCTCAATGCGGCCATTTTCCACTAGTGCGATATCAGCCAAATCTGAAATAATCTTATTAAACTCGTTAATATGATCAACCAACAACTTACCCGAAGCCATCCTAAAGGCATAAAGTCTGCACTTCAAGTAAAGTTCTGAAGTTAAGTCCTTCTTCAAGTAGAGCTTCTCCAATTTTTCCCAAAACGTCTTTGCCGAAGTCTCACCAGCAAAGTTGTGAGTAATCTCCCTCGACAAACACAACCGAATAGTTGAACATGCCTCCAAATCAAGTTCAAGCCACTTCTCATCTGTTACACCAGTTGGTAACGGTGCTGGCTTGTCCTTGAGTGTCTTAACCTGCTTCATGCTAATCAGAATATCCTTAACATCCGTTTGCCACGATGTGAAATTATTCTTCCCATTGAACTTGATAATATCAAATCCATGCACCTTCCAAAAACCTCCACCATATGTAGAGACAGACATCTTTACTTCCAAAAATAATCCTCTCCACGCTCACCGCACCACTTGTTGGGATTATAGCAGTAATCGCACCAAGAACTTATCCTTCGGATTACGTAGAACTAAAGATAAAGATGATGTTGGAACAATTGCTGAATTACGCCAGCAAAATATTCATAGAAACTAAAACCAATTAACGTTAAGATAACCATAAAATAAAATCAATAACGTTACGGCTGAGTCGCGGACTAGGTCTCTCTCTTTAATACGTTTCGCGGCTCTGCCCAAGATTGTGCAAGCAGTTCTTCTATGTCGCGTCGTCCCCAGGATAAAACAGCCGAGTCAATCTCTTACACAATCGCTCTTGCACGGTGAGAGGATGTGAAACTTTTACACTTCATTCTTGCTCATAAAACAAAGATGATCACACTTGTTTTTCTTTCTCACAAAACTCTTTTTCTTTTCGAACAACAAAAACATAAAATAAAAAACTCTCTCTCTCATTTTTTCTTACAACCCAAAAATCAGATTTTTGTAATAGAGAAATTCAATAGTTAATAGGAATCATTATGGGTAATTAATACAATTAACTCCCACAAAACAAAAACGGTTTTTGGAGCTTTAATAAGAGAAGTTTAATTCTTTTATGAGGACTATTAAGAGTATTAAAATATTTTAATGGGAAATTAATTTTTGTTTTAAAACATATATTCCCAACAATCCTCCACTTATATTCTTAAAACCATTGAGCAAGAACCTATATAGTTATGCATAAGCAAAGGTGTAATCTTACTTGAACCTTTACATAATGTTAAACTTTCTGAATATCAGGTGCATATAGAGTAGCTCGCGCCTTGAACTCTAATTGATACTAGATTATTCAACACACACAACTATATACTAGCATAAAGTCTAAAGCCAGCGCATTATGGCCCTGCGCTTGTATCCCAGTTTCATGAATGATCTAGAGAACTGCCCAATTCTCATAGAAAGCGACCACACTTTCACATTCATATAGGTGAGTTTATCAAGAGTACTCATGTAGCTAAGTACCCCACTCTAAATAGAGATATAAACATCATTAAGAGTTTAAAGATTAAAAAAATAAATTAAACTCAACCTTCACTCGCATCATGATATCATGCCGTGAGATGAATTCTCTAAAGCATGATTCTCTCCATATCATCGGTGACTTCGTCTAGTCCGTTTTAACCTATTTATAGGTCGTCCGGTATCCATCACAAATGACTCAATCTCGATGGACATCATCCCATAAGATGTATACGACATCTTTTCTCTTGTCAATCCTTTCGTCAAAGGATAACGGAAAATCTTTTCAGATTTTATATAACCCATTTGCCTATGCAATCATTTGTGACTTCGTCTAGTCCCTTGAACCTATTTCTAGGTTGGGTATCCATCACAAATGATTCAATATCAACGGGCTCTTACTGTTGTAAACAGATCTCATGTAATAGCCGCGGTACTATCACATTGAATTTTCCTCTATCTAGTAGAGGACTGAATCTCTACATCCCATATATAGATGATTCTCCTGAAAGGAAATCCCAATCAGCATTGCAATATCCTTAAAGGATTGCGGGAAATTTTAGATCGTGTATTATAGTTTTAAGGTTTTATTCAAACACCTTACTAATTTTCCCGTACTAGGATTATTGGTAGAATCCACATACAAAACCCCTACTAGAGGAGAAATGTATTCAACCCCCACTACCGACGAAATATCTCTATAGTCAATAACATAGCTAACAATATAGACTATGCTTCCATACTCATTTTGTCAATCATGTAGCAAAGAATACATACTAAGCTAAGATATGTACAAAACACGCAAATGTAAAATACATTAGCACGACAATCAAATGAGTGAAAACAAATTCAAAATCAGATTATATCTTCACACGTCTGCTTTCAATTAAAAATGAAATAGATCCAATGAAATTCACTCTCAATTCTGGAGATACATTCTCAATCTAGAAATCCAAATCAAAAATTACACTATCTTCCCCAAGTCTTTTATGTCAAATAGTAAACTAAGCATGTTCACTGTTTTCATCAATATCATATGAGTTAGAATATAAAATTTCAACACAACTCCTATGCATATATAACAAAGAGTATTATGCATTTCACTTTCATCAATTCTGAAATCATTTAGTCAAGTTTTACACTCAAATGTTCCAAAATTAGTTTCAGAATATGATGATCCATCTAACTTATATGTACTTTGTTCTTGAAGAAACTACAAGGTTAGCATGCTAAGTCTACACGCACTTGTATATGAACTCACGCATTCAATTACATTTTTCTACTTATGATTAACACAAATCATATAATGTAGAAAAGAAATATCATCAAAACAAGGAAGGGAGTTAATCAAGAAACATGACATCAACGTATCAAACAAATCCACAATCCATGTTAGCCTAGTAAAAACATTAGGCTCACAAATACTTTTGCCAAGTATTAAAATTTGAAGAACTAAATGTTTTTCAATCAATGTACAAGCAATGTAATATATAGGACAAAAGTTCTTCTTAGTCCAACTATTTATGTATGCTTGTCTAGAGTCAATCTTTTTAACTTCATTTCTATCTCGTCTAGTATAAACTTAATGCTGGTACAACATAGGGTAAGGAACCCCCACTATTCCTTGACTCAATCAATGATTTCATAACAACATCAAAGTTTTCAAAAATTGAAATTGAAATTTCTTATGCAAATTGCATTTCTAACTGCGTTTAATTATTAATTCCACTGACTTCGTTAGAAGTCGGAATTCAGTGTGTACCAATTATTTATAATAACTTAAAATTCCTTATGCAGATTGCATTTCTAACTTCGTCCATTCAAAATTCTGCTGACTTCGTTAGAAGTCGGAATTCGGTGGTTAATGTCAATTCACAAACTAGAGAAACTTCTTTTTCATAGAGAAATTAAAAATGTAATTAATTTCTAAGCGCATCTAATGTGTATTTGGTCTACGTAAAGTTCACGATAGAACTTAATTCAACAAAATTCAGATCTAACTCGCTAGTGTTCTTAGTCACAACTAATGAACTAAAGATCCAAATTAAAAACTTTTTGACACAATATAGAGAACAAAAAGACAAACATATTTCATTAAGACAACATTGCCTAATTCTCTATTCAATCGATCATACATGGTCCATAAGACAAACTACATAAAGCATCAAAAACATCTTATGAAATTCTCTATCGCTTTATTTCAGTTGATACTTTGGAAGGTACCAAAATTCGAGAGTCTACACACTTTGACGTGTTGAGTAAGGTTAAGTACATGTTACTCAAAAAATTCTAAGAAATTTCGGAGGAAAAAACACACATTTTCACAATCATCACAAATTCCTTAACTTCACAAAGGCATGATTTGGTCTCATATAACAAACTCTCAAAATCAAATCTAATCATGTGAATAATGCAAAAATAAATTTGACCCAAACAATCCATCAATCACACATCTATAGTAGTATTGCCGTGATCAAATCCATCAATATGTTAACAACAACACAAACATAAACTAGACTCTTTCTCATTTCAGATATATGAACATCTTTAGAAAGATAGTTCTTATACCCGTAGAAAACTTAGTGACCATACCGATACCTATAATCTCTTAGAGGTATGAGAATTCTCAACACCACTTTCTTTTGTATCTTTAATTCAACTCTCGAACAATAACCTATCAAAACAATCATGGTGTAGACACCAATATCTAACCATCACCCACCGTATCCTCATATCACATTAACTTTGCTAAAGCATTGTTAATAGCATTTGATATCCTTGTATTGCCGAGTCATAAGACTTGGTTTAATACAAGCATAACAAATAACTTCATAATCGAAATTATGTTGATTTCATGATGGGGTCTAGTATTGATATTTGTTTTGACTAGATTTCTTATTCTTAGGTTTCAGTTCGGTTTCGAATTTTATCTCACAGTTCAAACTTCTATGAGTCATAAGTTTATTGTCACAGACAATAAAATATTTTCTTAATGTCTTGTTTCCTTGTACAATATTCTAAGATTGAACAATCACATTATCAATCTTAGAACTCGCTTAATTGATCACTACAACAACTACAAATAGTTCATCAAATATATACCTCAATTGCGTCGGAAGCTCAACTTGTCTTAGACCATTTTCCTCTCTTGCACCAGCAACGAGAAAATCAACAAGACCGCTGCTCCACATCGATTGGTTTCGGGCATACACTCACAATCTTAGTTTCACCAAACTTTCTCAAGCAAGTAAAATGACTACCTGTCATAGTCATGTATTTGTGAGTATACGTACCAAAAAAATATGTAATACAAATATACACCCATACAAGTACTTCAAAATCAATAAAGATTGTTTTACTAAGTCTAAGGTATATATTAAACAAGATTGATAAAGTTCGATACACACATAGTTATAAGTATAACTTCATACTAATAACTTTCTACTTGTCATATTTTCAAACACGTGGGGTGCATTAGTTTAACCATTCAAATCAATCTTATATTTATATTTACATTACTTGAAGCAAGAATGTGAGATCGCTACTAGAATCATGACATATGATTTCTAAAGCATTTTATTACATCTCTAATATCTAATTTCAAGAAGCATATTTCCCTCATATTGGACAGACATACACAACAATGTCGAAATCACCATATTTCTCAAACCATAATTCTGAATGAAGAATTTCAAAATGGGTTTTAAAGATAAGTTCCTGATCTACAAGTTTCATGTTATACACGAATTCAAAATATTCACATGAGATCAGAAAAACCATTACAATCAAGATAAAATTTCTACTCGTCAGAATTTTTTTCGTTACGTAGTCCAGTTTCGAAAAATACATTAAAAATACTTTTCGGTATCTAAAAATTCTGAAATTTTACGTGGATGATATATAGTATGTCTAGTATCTCTGGATAAAATATTGGGCTATTTAACCGATGGTACCCAGCAAATGACCAATTGCGGACTTTGGTACCCAATACTTCGGATATTAAGGGATGGTACCTGGATTTGCCGTTGACCGTCAAGACCAGGTTTGACTTAACAGTTTTCTATTTTTAATTTTTTTAATTCAATTTTGTTTTTTAATTAATTAAAAAAATAAATAACTCCAGATTTGAAGTCTTTCATTAATCTCTAATCCTTGCTAATTTTTGTTCTCACCATTAACAAAATTGTTCAACAATTTCTATTATAAGCAATCAAACAGACACATTACACGTTCAGAGAAAAAACTGTCTGCCCATTATTTATATAAACCAGAATCTTGTATACTTCAACTATTGGTTTGTAGATTGAACATGATCAAATTCGATCAATTGCCATAAGAGCGAATGGAATGGTAGAATAACAGTATTACAGTAGCAGAGAATCGGGTGAGAAAGAAAAACATTACGGATCCGGTCTAAACTATACTAGTCCGACCCATTGGCCCATCTTTACGAGTACCAAGCAAATGAAAATATCGGTAATCGGATCCGGGTACCTTCCCCGTGAACCCTGTTATTGTCCTCCTCCACCCAAACTTTTACAACAGTTTTCTCAAGATCACCATCTCTTTATTTTTTTCTCCTGTAAAATCAAATGAAAAATGTGAAATCAGTTAGATTTCAGTGCCGTTTATATATACAAACCGATATCAGTAGAAAAAAATAAAATTGGAACATAGATCTAAACAACAAGGGGAAAAGAAAACAAATGTCGAAGAAAAACTATTACAGTAATTGGACGACCGAAGGGAGTCCCTTAGGGATGACTTTTGTAACTTTGTCTGTCACAAACTTTGTGCATGGAAAACAAAATTGGTTTACAATTTCACTGATTTCAGATTTGAATCGAGATAATTAAAGAAATTGATCACATACATCGTCTAACTAAGATCTAACTAACATATTCACAATTCAAAATTAGTCGAAAAAACAACTAGATTGATCATACCATTCGGAAATTAATCGGAAACTCTGTTTTCCGAAAGATGCAGTTCTTCGAAGAAAAGACGAAGTCGCGGGTGAGAAGAAGAAGAAATGGGTCGGGTAACCGTACCTGATTTATTAGCCCAGAACTTTATTAGTGTAGTTATTTCCACCCAAACTAAGCACGCCCGTCCATTTCAACTCATTTACTTCAGCTCAACCACTAACTCAGTCAGTCAACTGAGTCATAAAACACAAACAATTACATCGAACCCAAATCCAATTTCAACAATTCAAACTTCAATTTTTCTTCTTTTCACTCATAATTGGCGAAGTTTCTGTGCAGATTTAGCAACTAATACAAAAAAGAGCCATGTGGTGTTATCTTTACTTTACTAAGAGATCATACCAACAAGAACTCTCAAACTAGCATCTCAATTCTAAACAAAACCCTTTTTCTTAATCTCAATTCTAAACGAAATTCAACTCTTAAATTCTGTAAACACCCAAAAAAACGATCTTTTTAATGCATTACAAAGGTTAAATCACAAACCATTTGACGAAACTAATCAGCATCTTTTCTTGAGACAAATCATCAAGCAATTAATATAAAACTTGTAACTTCACTGTGAGAAAGTGAGAGATAAGATGGTGGTGGTGAGAGTGAGAGAGCACGTCAAACTGAAAACGCAACACAGGAAAAAGAACAAGGAAAAGGTTGGGTTTGCAAGGAAGATTCAAGTCGTTTAATGGAAGAACCAGAGTAGTCAATTCTGTCTCCTCAAAAAAAGTAGTCAATTCTGACCGCATGTGCGGGCGGATATATCTATGCCGTAAATCCAACGGCTATGATTCCAGCCACACCATTTTACACGTATATAAACAAAAAAGTGGTATGTTTCTTTCTTTTATTGCTCGGCTAAAACTGAAATAAACTGGGGTAGTCGAGACTTTAGAAATGCAGTGCTGTGGTACCCAACTCCAGTCCGTTATATTCGAAAGAACAAGAAGAAGTTAGCTTTAACTTAGAGCTGCAAATGCATCAAATCTCGACATTGCACATCAAAATGGCTTGATTTGGAAAAAAAACATTGCATATTTGAATGTTAGTAATGATTTTTTTTTTGTTAGTAATGACTTTAGAGTTTCGACGCATTTGATTTCGTATTCTCGACCAAAGTTGGCTAATCTAGATAGCTACGAGACAATTACTATGACATTGCCAGAAGGCCCAGAACTAGCTGTGGATAAGTAATCCTGTAGTGTTAATTCGTTTGTCTTATATCGGTTGGTCCCCTAATTCTATTGGTTCACCTGTCCATAACTAATTGTTTCGCGGACGTATCACCTGAAGTCTGAACTTCCCAATGGTATTATGCTTGTGGGCGATGCACGAGCACCATACTAAAAGAATATAACAAAGAAACTCGATATCAACAAATGTATATACCTATGAGTTGGAACACAGAAGGAACTAGAATTGACCGTCACTGAGAAAGAATTTGTTTTTCGGTCGGCCCCCCACTGCTGCAGCAGTAATCTAGTAGGATGGTTCTTTGATTTCTGTCAGTCCCATTGTTTTGTCATCAAATTGAGTTTTTTTTTTAAAACAAAAATTTCTCGAAATTGATCGATTTTAGGTCGTTTTCCTTCGGATTTTTTGTGCTAACTAGATCTTAACAACTACACCTTCAATAAATTGAAAGAAGTTTCGTGAAATTTGATTCATGGTCGACCAATTTCGAGATTGAAATTTCAATCACAACAAAGTATTGAAAAACCTTAATTTTATGATTTTGATTCATCTTAGTCGTTTTCTCTTCAAAATTTTTCTATTGTGTCTTTAATAATTGTTATTACTAAAATGGGTTGAAATAAATTTCGAATTATTTGATGGATGATCAAAGAATTTTGAGATTCAAATTTACCCAGAAAAACGGGTGAAGAAGACGGAGTCGTGGGTCGGGTCGGGTCGGGTACGATTTAACCCGTGAACTGTATACATACTGGAACGTTTATAATCGTTCCTGATTTGTAACGCTTATAATCGTTGTAAATGGTATGAGTAACGAAAAAAAGGTTGTTTTTCCTTCTTCTTTGGTCGTCCCCCACCGTGGCAACGGTTATCTAGTTTTATGTTGATCCTTAAATTCAATTTCGAGTAGTGTAGCATTTGTTTCTTATCTGATTATATGCTGTAATTTTATGGGATTCATTCATTCATATTGCCCAGTTACCAAAACCCTCAGAACCAAAGACCCCAAAACCTAGAT
>JAJJMA010171650.1:9862-30156 GCA_023529015.1 Papaver nudicaule
GATGATGATGATGATGATGATGATGATGATGATGATGATGATGATGAAGCAACAGGGGGTGGTTTTGAAGCAACTAATGGTGTTGAAGCAGCAGGGGGTGGTTTTGGAGCAGATGATGGTTATGGAGCAGATGATGGTTATGGAGCAGATGATGAGGTAGTTGAACCCCTTGATTAGTACTATGTTGTAACTTCCTTTCCAATTGAATTATGTTTTAATTTTTATTTGGATTTGAATTACTGTTAGTTATATAAATATTATCAAACCATTTATATTAGAAAGGAAATTTTCATTAATTAATAACGTAGATTTAAACATCCGCTCATTCGAAGGTGTTCGTTACACTTTTTAGGAGGAAAATTACGAATGAGTATTCCTTAAAGGAATTACATTGACATCTAATTACTTGAATAAGCAATGGTAATGTGTTCATAATACTTCGAAGGTTTTGAGAAAATCCTTTAGCTCATGGTAATGTGCTTCGTACTCGAATTCCTTTCCTTTACTTTGTTTCCATACCTTCAAAGTCCTGGCATAAACTTCATCCTCCGTAACATCATTCCCAAGAAAATCTCGGGCCAATCTCCCCAAGTGCATAAAATCATGAACGTTTTGACGTATTTTCCACCATCGTTCTGAGAGGCCTCTTGCATCGCGCACATATTGGTTTTGAAACTTGAAGTCATCTTCGATATACTTAAACAGGGAGCTCCACTTGACATCCCCACGACTTTTTTGTAATCCATAATAGTGGATCACGTCTTTACAAAGACGTAGATCTTCTTCCAACGTAAATGGAGCGAAGCTTGGTTTGATTCGTGTTGATGGAGGAGGAGATAATGGTTTTTGAGATGGAGAACACGTATAGTAGTACTGATGAACAAACTTATCAGTCATGTTTCGATAACGTCTACGAGGAGGAGATGCTGGAGGAGGTGTTGAGATTGATTCATTTGGCTTGCGTAGTAAAGATAGTATCTCTTGTGGTGATCGAGTTGGCCTCCTGGATTCATTTGACGATGAGCTTGACATTGTAGATTGATTGAGATAAAGGTTTGGGAAGAAGGTTTAGGAAGAAAGTTTGAAAAGAAGAGTTATCTATGAAAATGAATGTTTGTGAAAGAGTCTATTTATAAAGATGAGTACCCAACGGATAGTTTTTTGAATTTTGAATTTTGGGGATTTGCAAAAACTAGCCGTTATGAGGTGTAAAGAGAGTGTAAGAACTACTTTTACCCAACTAACTAAATTTTTCATTAATGGAAACAACAACTACAATGAAATAAGTTTTCCTTAATTGAAACAACAACTACATTGCAAATATGAAAATAAACAACAACTAATCTACTAACATTGCTCTAATTTTCATAACATTGCTCTAAAGAAGACTTATATTCCATAATCATGTCCAGCGATTGCAATCATTCTTTCATAACAATCCTCAAAGTTGAATGGTCGATGGTTGATGTCATAAAATTGTGACCGAGCTCGTACGACCAATTGTCGGCGTGATGCATTTGTATGCCTCCGGCGAATAGCATTCATAATTCTTACAAAATCCAACATGTCTCTCCTAATTAATGCCCATCGATTGCTAATTCCATTTTGATTTCTACCTCTTGGATTATTTGTGGCTTCCACAAACAAACTAAAAACACGACTCCAAAACGGCGTCTCTCCTAGTAGCCCCTCAGCATTTTCCAGTGATACACGGATGAAAGAATTAGTAATAACACGATCTTCTAACTCGGTATAATTAGTCGCCATATCGATTTTGTGATGAAAAAAAATTGAAAATTTGAAGGGAGAAAGAAAGAATCAATGGAAACAAGATTGATTGGGGTGGATTTGTCAAAGAGAGTGAATTTTCTTATATAGAAGAGATCCCAACGGCTATTTTTTTTTGAATTTTGAAAAAAAAGAGTCGTTGGGGATCTGACGGTCATGAAAAAATAGAAAGATGGATGGTTGGATGTTGAGGTGTAGAGGGGGTGTAAGGAAAAAAAGGTCAAACGGTATTATTTATGGGACGGAAATCCAATTCCCGCATGAATTCTGGGCGGAAATCGGATTTCCGTAAATAGTTTTGTGCGGAAATTGGATTTCCGCCCTGCGGGAATCGGATTTCCGCCTCGCTTCTCTATTGCTATTGCCTGCTACGGATCCGTAGCAGGCAATAGCAAAGCCAACCAATTTCTCTATTGAATAGAGAAATTTTGCACTATAGTAGTTGCATTTCTCTATTCAATAGAGAAGTTCTCCCAAATAGAGAACCATAGTGCTTGCTCTAAGACACAACAGTTAAGACTTCACACGACTGCTCAAACTTTCAGAAGAGAATGTTCGAAACCCCTTTGTTTTACATATTTAACTACTAGACTAGAAAAGTACAGACAAACAACAACATTCAAGTAAGATCTACAAATTCAGATTTCCCCAGGGAACAAACTGCAATGTACCTTCGCCTGTAGACCCTCTAGTCCTTGTCAATGTAAGCTGCAAGGTCTGGATACATATCCAGTGCCGAACTATCCATCCACCACTCACTCTTGCAATTCATGCACGTCGGTACGCTGCGTCTCTGCCTCTTCCTCCAAATTACTAAACATTCCTTGTGTCCCACACTCTTACATGCCCAGCATCTTACCAACTCATATTCTCTATCTGGTTCATCTTCGCTGCTACCCGTATCATCTTGATCAGAATGCACCTCATCTGCATTATCCGTTCCCTTTTCACCAGCCAACTCATCTTCACTTGTGAATTCTTCTGAATTGTCATCATCCATCCCATTTTCACCTTCAACTGTCTCTTCCTCATCTTTATTGGCCAACTTTTTTGAACATATAGGACAAGTGGTACCACTACCTAATTCGATCACCGGTGGAGGAGGACCCACCTCGGATATTGAAAGCAGATGCTGGAACCGATCACGTGCACGAACACCGGCTAGGGTTGCAGATGATGCGGCCATGTTGAGTAGACGTGTCATATGATATGGCCTGAGAATCTTCCTAGTAAGGCAATGATCACTGCGAGGGATCCCAAGAACCCGAAGCAGTACAAATAGTATATGTTTGCAAGGAATTGTACCATCAGGGCAATTGCATGAAGGGGTTTTCGATAACCTGACGATGTACACGTTGCCAGTTGAACCTAAAATGAAGAAATCAGCTTCAACCCGGTGAAGGAGACGAAGACCCTCGTGTAATGCTCGACTCATTCTGCCTGAAACAGGTCGCGCCGGCTCCTCGTATTGCTTTTTGCGACCTTCTTTGTTGAGTGTCTGCCGTTCTATTGGATCTAGAGGCTTCAAACCCACCATAAAATTGCCACTCACTTTGATCCAACTCTTCCTCATGGCTTTTACGGCATCACATTGTTTCTGCATTCATCCATTAATGAACATGATAACTTAATAGCTGAAGACCAAAATATCATAACTATGTACATTCCGAAAAACGATTTCTAAAGTGGAGATAATCTGATGAAATGCATGATGCAACAGTAATGAAAGAATGGAAGGAGAGCCAGACAAATAATAGCACAAGCTTGAAATATGAAGCCATAATAAAAGCCTGCCATGCCTAAAACTTAACAATATGAAATATGTAAAGAAGTTAAAGCCGGGAAAATAAGATCACCTTATAAAGAATATGCATCCAGTTTGCATTATCTAGACCTTGAACATGTTTCAATATCTCACCAAACGACTTCATTCCGCACAGAACGGTATCGACTTCCCATGACTTAAATCTGGAAAGACCATGAAACAAATGTGCATTGCAATGCTCATTATACACAAACAAAACAAAACAAAACAATAACATATCGACATCCCATTAGCTACGACGTAGAGTAACCTGGAAGACTGGAAACTTAAAGGTGCACGAGACAAGAGCAACTTTAATGGTTAAAGACATCCACACATCCATATACATCAGATTCAGAAATAATCACCGGTAATGTTGATGTAGGACACATCCACGGTTCATGCCTTAGGGCCGGCTGCCCCAACTCTTTAACCTATGGTTTACTAGTTTCCCTGCTTAGGCTATTTCCTTATTTAGTTATGAGTTCTATTATTAGTTAAACTCTTTGATTTCCTAGTTTAGCTTGTATTCTAGATTGTTCTTATTATGCCTATATAAAGGCCAACCCTGTTTACGTTTAGGGATACAATTATTATTATCAATCAAATATTTATCAAACCTATATTCTCTCAATATTCTTCCCTATTTCTAAACCCTATTCTTCTTATCTTCTCATCCTTTCGTCTCTTCTCATCTTTTGCAATCTCCGTATTGCCTTCTTCCTATCAGTTCTACATTAAATGTAGCCCAACAATACTAGTAGTGACACTGACAGTGAGACTTCAATAACCACATTACTCTCAAACTTGATTGATGTTCTAAATTGAGTAACCATGAATGCTGAGTAATGGTCACTACAAGTTCTGAAACCCATATCTAAGCTTTTAAGTAGCAACGATTAAGCTCGTAAAAACGACAAGTTAGAAACCAAATCAAAAATGGAACAATAACAAAATCAAATGGAAGGAGAGAAGTCTAATCATACCCATATACAGTCACCCATCGTCCCCAAGACTCTTCCTCGTTAAGATTTTCACCACAAAACATGTTCTTCGGCAAAATATCATCCTCGTCCTCATCACTATTGCCGTCCCTGCTGCTTGGGTCAGAGTCAGATGAACCATCTGATTTCTGTTGCCCCTCAACAGAAGAAGAAAAAGTGGCCTCAAATCCCCTTTTCATGGGAGTAAGAGACCCCCTTTCACTTCCAGATTCCAATTCTAGGTCTGTGGTAACCATTTTGGTATCACTACTAGGTAAAGGGTTAACTAAGATTTTAGATTCTAAGACTTTGATCTCCAAATTAGTAGCAGAAACAACAGCTGCTTTACTCAAGCTCAGAGTACTAGAATCTCCACCATTTTTTGAAAGATACCAACAAGGATGAGCAGTCAAGAAACAGAAGGAACTCTGGTCAAATAGACTACCATCTTCCCCTCCAAAATGTTTTTTTTTTTTTTTTTTTTTTTTTTTTTTTGAGTCATTTACCAAAAGCGTATAAAGGAAGCTAAGCTGTTGGTAGCACGTGGTATAACAGTAACACTGTTAGCGTATAAAAGAAGCTAAGCTACTTAAAACTGTGTTGGGTCCAAGGGATGTCCTAAGGTTTACCAAATTTTCTTTGAGTATGTTATTTCCAGAATGTCAAAAACTAGTTTTTGACAGATTAATTTGCACAACATCATGTCCCAAGAGACCAAAACTGGGTTTAAAACAGCGATGAAAATTAACAGATATACTATTTGGTACTGATAAGCCAGTATTATCTTCTCTATTTCACAGGGGATTGGGGTGACATGTCCATGACAAGCAAAAATAGAAGAGCCTTCAGCTTCTCCTCATCTGTAATTTTAAAAAAGCAAAAAATCCGTTTATGCAAAATTAAGCCGTTACATGAACCAACCATCCTGTAAACTTACCGGACTCAGCAGCAGCAGCAGCAGAATCAAGATTACTGAGGAGGAGTTCATTAATTTGATTCGAGAGAGAGAAGGATGGATGGATGGATGGATGGATGGTGAATAACGTTTCTCCATGCCTATTTTTCTGCTGGACCCATTTGTTGATGCGGAGCCGAGGAGCAGCAGGAATGCAACTAGCTAGGGCTTTGTTACTTATGCGAAAATTCCCCGATTCAATTAATGGAGGGAGAGCAAAATCGGTTTGACTCAATGTGTCAGGCATGTGTTTGGATAAGTGTCACGTGCTTTTCACGTGTTTTTCTGTCTTTGTTAGGCGCCCATATCCTTCCCACGTGTGTGTTTAGCTAGTTAATGGCGGTGTAGCTTGCTTTATTTAGTGTGTGATTGTTTTAGGAAGTCAGTCAATAAGGCTGTCCCTATATATTATTACTCATCTCCAGAAGTCTGAGAGACCGACCTGACGGGAAAGCTTGGAAGAAGATTTGCGACAACAATGGCGACAATTGCAGTTGAAACATACCAACAAGAAAAAGATGGTACAATTTGTAAGACAGGATGGTGAATAATAGTGACAGAAAAACAAAACACCACTGCAAAAAGACTGTGTAACTTAACAATCCTTTTAAATGAGGTTTCGATATCTACCAGTTGCTTTTGTAGACCAAAAGAAAAGTTAAGCATCATTTTCCAGACTTGAGTTACGTTCAATTTCCAGTTATCACAAGATACAATCTCACTGCCCAGTACCGGTTTCTATACAAAAGAAAAATATACAAAGTGAGCGGCAGAGAGATACACGAGCTTGACTATCTTTAGAACTCGAATAAAAATCTGAGATCATCCACTGAAAGCCGAGCAGAAAATCCCCCAAATTTGTTATACCCAAAGACAGATGCAACCAATTTGCTTTTCTTTTTCTGCAAAAATGTTTGAAGGAAAACATTCTTAACAATTTGTTTTGTTCAGAAGAAATCAATTTTTACTGGTCATGAAAAAAAGAATGGAGGGCCGAGTAATACATAAATCTTACCTGGAGCTCTAATATTCTATCTTCAGTAATTGGATTCCACCAAAGACCCAAAAGAATAACACGACACGCAACAACCAAGTTTAGACCTAAGTATCCTGCTCTTAGTGACACCAAAATGACATTCACCTGCAATAAGATCTCATTTAGGCAAGTAACGGATATAGGTAGAATGTTGAGAGTATAATGAATTGAGCATAACAAAAAAAAAAAAAAAAAAATAAACGAAAGCAAGAGAGAAATGACCTCAGAGATTCTTGCGTCGCACTTGCTAATTGTTCCAACCGCTTTTCTTCTACGTGCCTTTTTTTAATCCCGTAACAATCGCCTATTCTCTTTATTCTTTCGAAATCAAACATAGGACAAAACGCAAGGTCTCTAAGTCGTCTAGTCCTTGACAGTGCGACAAACGTCATACCGAGTCTCTCTGTGGTACCGATATTCACCACGGCCTGATCAAGAGTCAACCCCTGGCTCTTGTGAACCGTTATTGCCCAACACAAGATAAGAGGTAACTGAGTACGCTCGCATGTCACCCCAGAAGACGATGTCCATCTTGTTGTGACTGGAACGATAGGAATCAAAGTTGATTCTTCGTAGACGCTTGGACCGATATACTTGTCGAAGTCGACAATAACAGCAATAGGCATACTTGTAGGTGATTTCTCCCCTTCTGCATAAATAATGTCCTTAATAGTTCCTGTTGAACCATTCACCAGGCCATACTGAGTAGAATAATTCTTACGTAACATAACCCTTGATTGCTTTGACAACAACAAAACATCCTGTAACCCTTTCGCCTCATCAGAAGTTGCTTCCTTAGCCGTTGCACAGTTATTCTTTGATGGGATACGTGCAACAGGAAAACCAAGCTGTCTGAGGCATTGACAATTATAATTGGCAGCATCATCTTTGGTGGGAAACAGACGCACAACATGCTTAAAGTTTTCTTTCTCTTCAGCAGAAAGGGTCGCGTAGTTCCTAGTGAGAAACAGATTCCAATCTTCGCGAGTGGAGTTGCCATCACTTAATCTCGACAACGCTTCTCTATATTCTGACTCCTCAACCCCTGACTGTCGGAATACTTGTTCAAGGCGAACACAGTGTTTAAACACAGAGTAAGAGAGAGTACCTGTCAGTTGTAACTCTCCCCCGCCTTCAGCATATAATGGCGTATCAAAAACAGGAGGAAGTTGTCTCATGTCACCGACGAGCACAATAGAGACATTCCCAAAAGGTTCGCTTGTTGAAAAAATGTCTCTTAATCGAAGATCGATATTTGCAAGCATTTTTCTGCCGATCATGCTGTATTCGTCAATAATTATCAGCTTGGTGTCTTTGAAATCCACCTGAAACAACAATAAAGAGTAATATAAAAAGGTGAACCCATGACCGAAACAAAAACATCGGTGCAAGTCGTGATTTACCTGCATATGTCTGCATTTTGATGCCTCCAGCTTCTTGTATGAAAGGTTCTTATCCGCTGTGATGGCGAGTTCGTGGTGAATAGTTGAACCTCCGATGTTGAATGCGGCTGCACCGGTGGGAGCCATGATCCGAACAGACTTTTTGTTGCCGAACAATTCCCTCGTCGAATGAACAATGGCATTATAAGAGTTGACTTTCCCGTGCCTGCCCCACCACTGATAATCAACCGAATAGTTGATTCTGATCTCAAAGATTCCAGAACCATATCAAGTGCGACTTGTTGCTGTCTTGACAGAGAAACGAGAGAAGTACCCGAACCAGAAACTGAATGTGTCTCTTGCACGGTTTGTCTTAACGTGTTGATGAATCCTTTTTTCTCGTGAATGGAAGGGTGGTCCAGTAACCCTTGTGACCAGTCATGGTTGACATCAATGTCCCGCAAACCTAAATCGGTATCCTCCAATACCCTAGAATTGGGTGCCATCGCTGCTGCAACCATCCATTCCTTTAAATCCTCATCTTCTTGATGTGTTTCGTCCTCTAATTCATCCTCAACCATACCAAGATCTATTGACGGATTTTCAATGGGACGGATGAGTTGAGTATAACATTCTGACCACGTAGCGAAATTTTCTTTCGCTTCATCAACACTCCTGTAATGCCTCTTCAACAATACTTGTTGTCTGCAAAAGGATTCCCAATGATCAGTATCTGGCATGATATTTTTCCCACTGAATTCAGGTAAAATTCTAACAACAGCCTCAACACGGTATTTGCACCACTTTCGACGAGCATAATAGTGTGTCTTTGCCATTTCAATCAACGACATATGCTCACAGTCATCCGGTCTTGTTAAGTATCTAGAAAAGAAATTAGGATCAGTTATTCCATTCTCTCCATCATCATTACTTCGATTCTTCCGCAGTTGAGAGGAGAACAACCTAGTTTCACTCAGATTTAGCAAAACAAAATTTCTTGACGACTCTACCAAATTCCAACCCATCAGCAAGTGGAACACCTCTTGGGCAGATATATCCCTTTCTGATACATACTTAAGGAGCAGTCTTTTTATCACAGATGCTGAGTCACGACAAGGTCGTAGTAGATCATCAATGACTCCTCGCAGAGTGTCGATGAAATCCTTCGATGCTGGTTCGGACTTTGCTGCATACTTGGCTATATTAACAGAAGGATGGATGGTGAATAACGTTTCTCCTTCCCACGTGTGTGTTTTTCTGTCTTTGTAAGGCGCCCAGATCTTTCCCACGTGTGTGTTTAGCTAGTTAATTAATGGCGGTGTAGCTTGCTTTATTTAGAGTGTGATTGTTTTAAGAAGTCTCCAGAATAAATAAGGCTGTATATATTATTACTCATCTCCAGAAGTCTGAGAGACCGACCTGAGGGGAAAGCTTGGAAGAAGATTTTAGACAACAATGGCGACAATTGCAGTTGAAACATACCAACCAGAAAAAGATATTACAATTTGTAAGACAGGAGCAGGTGTTGCTGTTGAGTTGATGAGATGCTACCAAGAACTTACCTTGGAGCAAAAGAAAAACAACTTCTTGAATTGGTTGGAAGCTCAAAGGAATGATCTTATTAACTCTGAAGGTGCGTCTCTTGCAATCTAAGGGTTTTTATTGCATACAGCTTTTGCTTCTTGTTTTACCCCCTCTTTTGTGTGGCTAAAGATGATGATATAAATTTGGTTACTCATGAAATTGAAATTGCTTCAAACGATCGACTAAAGTTCTTTCAATTTGAGTTTTGTGGGAATCATACAGATCTAGTGAAGTGTAGTTCCTGCAGCTTAATCCTAATTTTTGTGGTGTTATTGCTCTCTAGTTTGAATGGCTGGCTATTATGTTCATGTGATGGTTAGGACAATTCACCAATGCCTTGTATTTTACTGTATAAGGACATATGATTGCTACCTAGTTGTGCACAAATTAAAAAACCGCTCTTTTGTGCTTTATTCTATGAAGTAGTAATGGTGATTCCTTTGGGAATGCGCTGGTCGTGTTATTCGAGTCATTATCATGTTGCAGGCATGGTTTATGGAGTTTCTGACTTCTTTTCTGTAAATGGTTTTGTTATGTTACGCGGTGCAGTGACGATGCCTAGGGAGCTGCAGCTTCTCCAGGAACCTAAATCCTGTGTTGGTGAAGCTGATCCTCCAGGCAGTCTTGTGAAAGATGAGGAAGCTCCAGACTCTAACCACGATACGCTTTCCCAGCAAATCAGAAAGCTCAGAGAGGTTTGGTGTCTGATACTAATATTTTCAAGATTGTCTGCTTATGTCTTTTGAACTATATTGTTGATTCAGTCTTGAAAAAAAAAACTTCAGAATGGTGAACGGAAGCATTTTTTTTATTATCTTAGTCATTGGAGTTTTAGTTTCTGACAATCTATGACTTGATGGTGACATTGGTGCATCTTCTCTGTTTTTCAGGCCATTGAGCTGCCACTACTGCATCCAGAGTTATTTAAAATTCCACCCAGTACAAACAAAAGATTGGTAGCAAGGCTGCTTGCTCATGTGCCTGATAGCACATCTACCAGGGTTTCTGGTCCTGTATTGATGGATGACATTGGAGCAGGTTTTATAGTGCAACCCGAAAACAAAGGAAAAAACGGCCCAAAGAATAGAAACAAAGGAAAATCAATGCAAGCCTCAAAAGGAAGAAGATCAGCAAGGAAGCAATAATCAGACAAAGAAATTGGAGAACTCAAGAGAGGATCAGAGAGAGTAAGAACGGAGAAAACTCAGGATGAAAGTGAAGCTCGGGGAGAAATTAGCAGTACTCTTCTTTTTCTTTATTTAGGGAAATAACTATTGCTTTTCTCGTGTCTTCATTTGGTTTTTCTAGTTGATTTGGTTGCAAAAGCTTGTCAGAACTGAAATTGCTCAAGCATGTGTGCATTTTTACACATGTGCTTCTCTTTATGTCAGTTGAGTCAAACTCAAGCTAGTAGACGTTTGTGAATCACAAATTTCAGTTTCCATCCGTCAGGTGAATAATTTGTATCGAGGATACAAATCTTTAAGCAATTAAAAGAGACACTTCTTGCACCGGGCATGTATTAAAGGCTGTGTGGTTTCAGCAAAAGGCACTGTTTTCTAATCTTACCAACCTGCGGCATGCGGTAATTAGCCAACTGCACAACAATTAGGACTATCTGCTGCAACAGCTAGCTAAATGCACAGACATGGCTCCCAAATGGGGTGTGTATCAACTCAAACGGTATATCATGTTTGAAACTACAATATCGAAGATCTTTTTCGGGCTTAATCTTCCATCCAAATCTTGCACAAAATACTACAGTCTTCTATCAACTGAACAAAATACGGTTAATTTCTAAAAGAAAGCTGATTTAGGGGCTTCGGAAAAAAACGATGCCCTCAGACTTCTGGTTCCCAGAAGTAATTTTGCTCTCCCCCTATGTAATTTTTTTAAATACCAAAACTACCCTTTTATGTTTAGTGTTTAATTAGTTACCACATAATTAACTAAATTAAACTTGATTAAACTGATAATCAAAAAATAATTAAGTCATGGTGTTTTTACACCATTACCGCCGCCTCCACCGCCACTGTCACCGCCGCCTCCATCACCGCCGCCGCCGCCGGCTATAAGTTTTTTTTTTTTTTTTTATCGTGGATGCAACAAACAATGGTGGAACAATGGAGCACCTATCGTAAGCATCTAAAACCAATCGTTTGTATTGAAAACAAGGTTAGATTCACTCCATGAAAATCAAAATTCGTGAACCAGAAGTACTTACGGCTGGAATCTGAAAAACAGCTAGCCGTAAGTTACTTTGCCATTAAAGGTTCAGATCCAAGACGTAAGTTAATATTAGTAGCCGTAACTTACTTACGGCTAATACCGATACTCTAGTTAGTAGACGTAAGTGTTTTCTGAATAAAAATTTATTTGTCGCAAGGTTACAGGCCGTAAGTAATATTCTGCAGCCGTAAGTATAGTTACGGCTGCTAACCTATTTGACTTAGGAGCCGTAAGTTTGGGAATTGTACTGTAACCGAAAAACATGTCTCTTTGTTTGAGCAATTAGATGCAAAGTCTTATTCGGACTGTCTCTTTGTCTGAGCAGGATGACTAGGAACAACATGTCTAGTGACACTAGTCAGATCCGAAGCCTTGACATGACTATATGGCACAAAGAAGTGTAATAATGGGTAATTAGATGCAAAGTCTGGACAAACTGGAGTATATCTACTGCAGCTAGCTAACTATGATATCAATATGGGCATTACCAAGATTCTAAACAGGTTATACTCTTCCACAAGGACCTCAAACCGAAGTCAAACTGTATACAAAGGTAGGATTTTTTTTTTTACAGTGTCAATTCTGGTCGTCAACTCAATTGAATAAGTCTAAATTGTACTCCCTTTAGAACGACGTGAGAACGACTTGTGTGAATGTGTTTCTTTATTTGACTCTCTATAATTAATGAAAAAACAGCATCGTAATAATTGAATTGAATCATATTGATTACGAAATCCCATTAACCTAGAAACCCTAAATCCCCAAAATTAAGAAAATTGAAGTAAACTAAAAACACAAAATCAATGCGTAAAATAAATCTATCTCAATTACCACCGAATTCAAACAAGCCCCCACATTGTTGTTCACCCCCAATTATATTAAAACCAATCAAAATTGAAGATCGGGAAGAACAGAAAATGATAAAAACATCATCTTGGATACTAAGTGAAAAAAAAATCAGAAAAAGGGGGTTACAATGTTGTTACTTACTGTTGAATTAAATGGAGAGAAACAAGAAGAAGGTGGTCAGTGATTTGGTGATGATGATAACAGTGAGAACATGAGCTGGTGGTGGTGGTGGTGGATCTCTACTGACTGACTGACTGACACACCCAGAACAGAGCAGAGAGAAGAGAGACCGAGTGAAGTTGAAGTTTTTCTCTTTTTTTCTCTTTGTTCTAATGGAGATGATGATGATGATTGTCTCTGACTCTGACTGACTGGACTATAAACAGGTCGAATACCTCCTACCCACCCGGATGGATAAATCCGAATCCATGATTCACCCCCCGAAATGCGCAAAAGTCGGCGGAAAACGCGTATATGACGGCGTGCGAATGCTAACGGAATTGGTGCAACGCGTAAACTGAGTCATGCGGTCAACAAAGACCAAAACTACCTTCATTTGAAATTATGGCAAATGCAGGCTCAATTCAAGACCCAACCCAAAGGGGGGCTAAAAGAAATTTTTACTTTCATATTAATAGAAAATTCAAGATCTATAAGAGATTATTGGAATTTTAGGGGGGGCGGGAGCCATCCTTGGCTCCCATGTAGCTTCGTCCCTGCTAATGAACATCTTTTCTTGCACTGCCACACAGTGTTTAAGGTCTGGTCATATTTTCTTAACAACTTTAGGTTTTGGCGAAGAACATTAGAACAAACTTATGGGGTTCGGGAGATAAAAACTCAAAGAAGTCGAAGAATAGAAAAAGAAAAACCTGGAGCTTATTACCATTTGCTATTTGGTGGTGCATCTGGAAGGAGCGGAATGCTAGGCTATATCGAAACAGAAGGAAGGACTGTGAACAACTTATTAATTTGGGCTTTAAATCGGATATCTTTAAAGGTTTTTCCTTGTCGACTTTGATTTGTAATTGGGATACTGTGATTCACACATCCGTTTAACTCTCTCTTTGTGTCATTGCTTTGCTGACTCAAAGTTTCAATTGAATTTGCCCTTTTAAAAAAAAAAAAGAAAAAAAAAACAAAAACTATACCAAGCAAACTCTCTTTTTAAGCTGCCTATAAATCAAAAGTTAAGCGAGAAGAGAATATAACTGCCAAAATCGAACTTAAGATGTCAAGATAACAAAGCTATACACACACACACGAATGGATGTGGCAAAACTGCAGAAAACAAAGCTATTGATCAGCAATAGTTAGCTTCCTAAATTTACCAAATAGAGGATCCAAAAATTGCATACCATGGATTAAGAATGGTGGCGTCAGGACTCAGGAGTGTCGATCGAGGAGGACGGTCACTACCAAAAGTTTGTCATCGTCAACTATCTGTGTTGGCTATCCAACAACCTCACCTACTCTTTGGAGTTAGTTTTTGGAAATATGTCAGTCCAAGTTGTTCCTTCAGAGGTTTTTAGTTTTTCAGTCGGACATGGAAATATATCATTCATTTTCGGGTAAATTTGATGATGCCTGAAGTTTAAACATAGAGGCTCCACAAAAAATTTCTGAAACTAGAAATGTTCATCTGCCCAGTTCACTAGCAGGTAAATTTGCTTACAGAGTCATTGGTTTACCTTAATATTGCATTGTTACAATAATATCATTGCACATTGGACAGTTAAAATTGAGAAACTGAAATGAGAACAACAAAAAAAAATTGACACTGCAAATTCGTGTCGACGACCAATCTGTTGGAAGTCTAAGGCATTGGCTGGTATAAACAAGCGACCAGGAACGATCGAGGCGTGACAATGTCATGTCCTTAAGAATAGATTTCGCCCGTCAAGGTGCAAACGGTTTAACGGAGTCTAATGAGGATTGTAACTGGTTGAAGTTAGTTACCGTAACACAGTACGTATATGTATCAATGTACTATTTGTTTTCGTGAACCTAGTTGATTGTGGTTGTTTGAACGATCACACAAATCAATATTCAAACAACAACCTGAGTATAGTTCAGAAAACCGAACCCTAACAAAAACATAGTTCTTGTAGATCTCAATAGAGATGGATTCACTCAAAGGTTATGAATCAACAAACTTGCAATTACTTCTATTATAGACCAGAGACAATATAATGCGGAAGGGAAAAATAATGCAAGACACCAGAATTTTGTTAACGAGGAAACTGCAAACCTAGCAGAAAAAACCCCGGGACCTCGTCCAGATATGAACACCCTTAGTATGAACGGTATACATACGCTAGCCTACTCTCAGACTTCGTACTGGACTGTATCGAGACTGAATTCACCCTACAAGCAATTCAGCTACCAATGTGCCCCTACGTCTCTTGGCTCCCGCAGTAGTCTACGTACTTTATTCCCCTAGCTGACGTCCTTTACAGGCCTAGGAGTTGCTCCACTTCCCTACGTGAAGACTAGCGCTACCCTGCCTCTAACGGGACGCCTAAAAGTATCCAAGTAATTAAACAAAAATACGATTGTGATTTCCTTTAGACTTAAAGTCAAGGTTAATGGAAATCAATATGTTGAATAGGGCTTATTGATCTAGCCTAAACAACTTTACCTCCAAACGCTAGACGAACGTAGTATGAAACCTATTTCGTGAATATGCGTTGGGAACTTCTAGAGTTTACGATACAAGATCTACCTTACGAAGTTTCTATCAAATCTTGGTCGGGATAAGATTGTAAAAATTCAATCGACCCAAGATACAGGATCGAATTTTACTTCCGACCTGTGCTTCACGATCCTCAAGTGAAGTCTTTCAATAGTCTTAGTCCAAAAGGACTTCGAGATGACGACCAACCTTTATGCAAGGATACACAGATGTGTAGAGGATTGAGATTGTTTCTTGCAGAAGGTCATCTATTTATAGTGATCACCAAGGGAGGCTTTGCTTAAAGTTTAAGCAACCTTGAGTAGGGCTCAAGTTCCGGAACTAAGAAAGTCCATAGCTTGATTACCCATTCTCAATCTTCTATGGATTTTTGACTAGGCCAATAGTTAAAGAAGACTCAACCTTGTTTGAAGGTTTGCGACTTCTGGTCCAATATATGTTTGGACATCGCTTTGCGACTTCGTGTACAAATACTTGTTTGAACATCGCTTGGATTAAGTTGTTGAATTCCATGGGCCAAGTAATGACAAGTCCGAGAACTAATCATGCCTAGACCAAAAACTTCAAGATATGGAGTTGGAAGTTTTCGCATAGCTTATATGTACGCGTTCAGAGCAGTCAATAGAGTTCGGGAGAATTCAGGAGAATTCTTGAACTTGTATGTACGCGTTCATGATCGCGTACATACAGACTTTGCTCGTTCTCTGAAATGCCAAAAGCAACACATTTACGCGTTCATGAACGCGTTCACCATTGGGGTCATTTCAAGAGATAACTCAACATACTTTACCTATACATATTATCACTAGTGTGACAAATGCAAATGCGAAAATCCTAGAATACCTTCAGATCATATAAACAACATCATAGACTATTGGTATGATAGAAATGGTAAATACGATACGGAAAGGAAAAACCTTTCTAACCTTCAGCGAGGACGTTATGATTTATCAAGTAGTAAGCTTCGGTCTTCGTCTTCATCAGGCTTCGTCTCGATTACCTAAAATTATCCTAGTCCGAGGTTGTAGAGTAAACTTATCAAAGATTGTGTTTTTGTCTCATAAACTTGAGAACTGACTTGAGATAGCAACATCAGTGGGTTCAACCGAGCAATGCTCTAACAATCTCCCCCTTTGTCAATTTTAGTGACAAATACCAATCTTACATATGGATTCAAAAAGTAAAATCTTTTAGCCCTAACCATAATGTACTTGATCTTTTGTAATCTTCAGCGTCTTCAGATAAGAGTGTCCCTGCAAGCGAAGATTCAAGGTATAAATAACAAACTCAAAGTCACCACACATCTTGGTTTCCAGAAGGACACAGTCCAACAAGAGTTTGTCATGCAATTGAGTAGTATGCAAAACTTGTAAGCATATTGCATCGATGCTTCAAGATACTACACAATTTGATATGTTCTCCCCCTTACTCAATACACTAACTTTTGCTTTGACATGACAAGCACATCGATTTTACTCCCCCTATGACAATGTCGTAGTAGATATCAATATTTTACTCCCCTTTACTACAAGATTTCTCCCCCTTTTTCCATAAAAATAGACAAAGAAAAGAAATATAGGAATCCTCATAAAATCGCAATAATCAATGTAGACAAAGGTAAACATACCTGAAACGAGAGATAAAAAGATGCAATTCTCTCGTAGATTCCACATCCGCACTCCCCAAAAAGATAGTACCATGAAGCACAAGTTCAAAAAGAATACTCCCCCATAACGTGTCATTCCATAAGGAACAACGCGACTACCCTCCCAAGCAAGGTTTTAGACTAAATTCTTGGGTACAATTTTCACAAGTGAAATTGTAGGTGTGTTTTTCTTTCCTATCCAGTTACGGTCAAATAGGAATTCAAGGTTTAATCTTCCTACTTTCTCAGAGAGTTTCGGTCAACCATCGCCTTCAGAGAAAACATTAGGTTACCCCTTCCTAGTGGTTGTAAAACTAAGAATTAAAGGTACAACATTTAATCCAGTGGAGTTCAACATTGTAGTCTACGAGGTACCTTATTATCAAAAATTGTCTCCTCTTAGCCATAAGAGTGAGAAGCATGGATTTTGATAGTCTATCATGAATCGCTTTACCCGAATGGGTGGTATGGCTAAAAAAGCAAGTTCACGGTTTTGCAATACATTCATAAAGATAATCAATTAAGATCAAGCATTGCAATCATCAATTAAGATTTTAATTTAATAACCTCGATTAATTGATGAAAAAGAAAACATGGAGGTAGTAAAAGCAATTCATGCTTAAATCAAAAGATGACTACTTCTAACATAGTGATTACCCAAACCCTAAGAAAAAGACAAAAGCTTTTTAATAAGGAGTTAACTATGCTAAGCAAAATAGAATCAGACCTGATTCAAGGGAGTTTCTTCAAGCCTTTCACGAACTCCTTCATTGAATGCCCACCCAATGTTGAAGACCTTTTTAAGGGTTTCAGCATTGTGTTGAGTTGCTATAACATCAACCTTGTTATTGACAACTTTAACAAATTCTCTGTTTTTGTATCCCAAGCTTAGCAGTTTTTCTTGATTTCTGATCATACTATTTTGATTGTTCTGAAAGCTAGTTAGCTCTTGGGTAGAATTGGCAAGAAGCAGTTTTAATTCTGCAATTTCTTCTTCAGATTTCTTGCATCTTTGAGACAAAGCCTTAATTGCAAGAGAATTAGATGAGCAACACAAGTTCCGTTCATGTCTTCATCAATGATGATGGTATTGTGAGACGAATTTTTACCAGGTGTTCGATTCATCTTGACAGGTGATCATGAGATATTAACAAGAGATTATATATATATACATCCTCATAGGTCGGTTTCCGAACGTGCTTTTAAAAAAAGGGAAAGATCAAGTAATTTTACTACATTACCCTTTCTTTGACAAATCATCAATCTCGATTAAGTTTACTTATGTCAACAATATGATGATAATTTTTCAGTGCATAATCCTTTGCACTAAACAACTAGAAGATCTCATGGATCATGTTCTCGACTCTTGCCTTAGGAGCCAGAGGCAGGGGGATTCTAGAGGTTGCGCACAAGGTTGTTGACATTCATGTCGAGTCATTACATTTTGGACTCATACAGGACATGATTACACCCTTATCTTGATATTTTAGTATTGACTCACTACAAGAAGGAGACACTTGAGTGGGTGCAGGGAAACAACTATGATATTTCGTCGTATACCATCAGGACAATTGGTCACATAACCAATTGAGCGTGGACACATCTCCTTGGAGCATTGCTCAACAAATTTAAGAGATATGGATTATTGTTTCCTTGTTAGAAATAATGATTGTTTATTTGTCATAGTGGTTATATAGCAAAAGACCAGATCATTGTGTTACTCTAAACGCTTCCCTTATGATATATATTTGAATTAATCAATTTGAAGAAAGATAAGCAAGATTATGCTCATTAAAGCAATGATTCGTTAGCTCATAGCTTGGAGGAGTAGAATGATCCCTTGTTGTCTCATGATTCTGTGCTGAATTTCTGTAACCCTGAAAGTCAGGATCCATCTGATGATTCTTCAATGTTCTTTTTAGAATCCACCATGGAACACAGTGTTCACGTGAACCAATATTTCTTTCTTTCCATCTAGGCGAGTTGGGCATAAGTGGTAGACACTGCCGGTTACCCATAAATCTTGTCTTTTCAGACTTGAATTTATTGTTATGAGTGGATAGACATGAAACTTCATTTGCAACATGAGCTAGCGTTATCCGAAGTTTGTCAATTTGATTCCTCCAAATATAACATTCTTACAATAGATGCCCCCTTCTTCCACAATGATCGCAAAGTAATTTGCTTCGTCGATTGTGAAACCTCATATAATTGTTTCGAGATACTGAAGGAGAAGTAACAGGAATTGAATTATTAGAGGAAGACAAAAAGATGTTTTTACCAGAGTTTTTGTTGGGATCTCCTAATGATTCCTCAGAAGTGATAATTCCGTTGAGTTTAGAATTTTCCTTCTTAAGGGTTGAACATTCGTCGTGAGTTTTCATGAGTTTGCAGATAGTTTCTTTGCAAACTTCTTGAAGGTTGATAAATTCTGTTAAAAGTTCTGTTTCACGAGTTTTTAAGTCGTTGATGGAACCTTCAAGAGAAGATATGATTTCCTTGGATTCAGTATAATCATGAAGAAGAATGTTGAATTCAATATTCTTTTGTTCAAGTTTTTCTGATAGTGTACGTTCTCGATTCAATGAATGTTTTAACTCTTTCGTACACAGTAGGTAATCATTGCTCACGTTTCTAATTTCTGAGCGAAGTTTCTCAACAACGCTTGAGAGATCTTCTTGGTTCTCTGAAGAATTTTCAAGTGTTGGTTTAGAAGATGAAGTTCCAGAATTAGGAGTTATTTTGGAAATTCCCAAATACTTGATATAATTAAATCCTGGTAAAGCCATAGTTCACGAAAGCGTCAAACAAAGACAGTTACGTTCTTTATAAGGTGTTTGCCGGCTCTGATACCAACTGAAAAAGTGGGGATACCGAGATAAACCACCAACTTGGGAAGGTGGAAACACTCTATTGCTTTTATAAATGGGGAGGGGCGGAGGGGAGCACCTTGGGAAGGTGGGAACCGTCTCTTGCTTTTACAGACGGAGAGGGGCGGAGACGGGCACCTTGGGAAGGTGGGAACAGTTTCTTGCTTTTATAGACGGGGAGGGGCGGAGACGGGCACCTTGGGTAGGTGGGAACCGTCTCTTGCTTTTATAGACGGGGAGGGGCGGAGACGAGCACATTGGGAAGGTGGGAACCGTCTCTTGCTTTTATAGAAGGGGAGGGGCGGAGATGGGCACCTTGGGAAGGAGGGAACCGTCTCTTGCTTTTATAGACGGGGAGGGGCGGAGACGAGCACATTGGGAAGGTGGGAACCGTCTCTTGCTTTTATAGAAGGGGAGGGGCGGAGATGGGCACCTTGGGAAGGAGGGAACCGTCTCTTGCTTTTATAGACGGGG
>JAJJMA010171671.1:0-10841 GCA_023529015.1 Papaver nudicaule
CTTTTAGTTTTGGGTTTGTGTTTGTACCCTAGTATTTTGGTACTCTTTTATTGGCTAAGTATAGCAATATAGATACCACAAACACCTAGTAAGGCTAGGCAACCAAGATATGGGGTGGAAACAAGGAAACCCAAAGGTAGGGTGCCACGTCAGCAAGTATGCCACATCAGCAAATGTACACAGTCAATGTCCATGTAAGCACATAATGACACGTGTCAGGACCATGTGGTGCCACGTCAGCGACTGCCCAGTCAACAACACAGTCAGCGGGATATGTGGCACGCTCGGGGCAACACGTGGCGCACTCAGGACGCACCACGTGACAGACTCTGGAGGCGAAACGTGGCTGGACAGACGGTGACCGGTGGTCACGGCCGCCGACACTCCCAGTGCAGATCCTGAACCAACACCTGATTTTATGCAGCATCTGTATAACGAATATCAACAGTGGCAAAACGCCAGAAGCCAGGAGAGGTCAACATCCAATACTGCTCATGGTCTAAGGCTTCAGCCAAACAGAAACCGAAATCAGAGAGGTAGATCTGTGTTCGAGCTCTTAAGACCAGTTTTGGTACCAACTGGAGATCTTCCTAGACGAAGACGACCTGCAGAACAGGAAAACTGCCATGATAATGTCGGTTTAGCGGACCGTTCTGGACGTGGACGTGGTCGTGAACAAGAGTCAGCATCTGAGCAAAGCACCGCTCAAGTCCATTCTGGAGTCAAGCGTTTGAGGGATGATCTTCGAGGTCATACAACAAGGAGAGACAAAGGACGAGATGATCGCAACAGTTCAGGAAACGACACTGCCAACAGTGACGTTGCACCCCGTAAGAGAAGAGTTAGGCCTGAGGACCACAGACCCAGTCGAGCACATCGACAGAATTCTCCTGAACCTATGGACATTGGCGACATTGGTGCCATTACTGAGGCACGTCTCAAAAGGATGATTGATCGCGCTTTGGCCAGGAAAGAAGGCAAAGAGGATAATCTGAGCCGACTCCATCGGAGCGCTGGAGCACCATTTAACGACAGAATCAGGAATTTTCGTCCACCAGAAAATTTCCTAATTCCGAAATTACCACAGTTCGATGAAAGATCAGACGACCCATCACAACATGTTCTGCTCTACAAGACAGCCATGACGTTATGGGAGAGCGAAGATGAGCTGATGTGCAAGATTTTTTCGCAGTCGCTGACTGGTGGGGCCATTGTATGGTTCAAATCGCTCCGGTCAAGATCAATTGGTTCGTATGATAAACTTATCGTAAAGTTTTTTCAGCAATACAAGCATAACAGGCGTAGTCGGAAGGAGGTTCATTCTCTTTTCCGATTAAGAGTGCAAAGTGGGGAGACTTTATGGAAGTTTACCCAACGATTCAGGCAGGAACTTGCAGAGGTGGATAACGCCAGTAATCAGCTAGTCATCGAAGCATATAAACAGGCAATTCCACTAGACAGTTCAGGAATTTACAATTCCCTTGTTCGTGAACCAGCAAGAGATTTGGAGGAGCTGTATGAACGAGTTGAGCAGTATGCATGCGTAGAAGATGATTTGAGAGCTCGAAAAGAAGCAGATAAGTCCAACCACCAGTCACATGATGGGAAGAAAGACAAGTCAAAGAACCGCCAGAATGGGCAGAACAATGATCGTGCGGAATCTGGCAAGAATCGTCACGAGAAGAGGGAGATTGGAGATAGAGGCCAGGACAGAAAACTGACACCCCTAAACATCGGGCTCTCTGAATTGTATAACAAAATTAAGAAGGAGTTAAGAAAACTGACACCAGTCATACTCATATCATTCTATAGACTTTTGAGTTTCATCTGTAAATTGCATAAGTAACCCATGTGTGAACTTCAATGTTATTTACAATGCGTTAGTGAGTAATATAAATAGATGCAGGACTTTCTTATATCATCAATCCAACTTCACTGTATTTTTTTTAATGTTCAGTTAAGCTATATTGTTTTATAAATTGTGCATTGTCTTGGTCCCTCAACCTTATTTCAATGGGAGATTTTATGTTAACATGGGTGTCAAATAAGTACATGTAGGAAAGATCAAGGAAAGGGAGAGCTTTCCCAGTAGTACTAGGTATTCTTCTTACTTTTCAAAAGTATCTGATAGACAATTTAGGGATCACATTTTGGTTTTCATTTTTTCCTTTTTTAATTCTTTGCGTTGGTTTGTTTTCCTTTGCTTTTTGCTTCTCTGTTAAGTCTTTTTAGTTCTTAAAATGCGATTCAGCAAAAGAAAAAAAAATTAAGAAAAAAAACTTCAAGGTTCATGGAGTGAATTTCATGCTAGAATATTTGGAGTGTTGAACGTCAGAAATTATTGATTAGAATTCTCGTTGCAAGCCATATAGACGCTTACCATACTAATTAACAAACCATTCTGGCATAAAATTTAAACCTTAATTACCCAGAAACATCTATCTTGCTATGTCTGTAGTGTAGTATGGTGGTAACGTTGTCAGGTGCTGAAACTTGAAAGCAACTCCACCAAAAACTGACTAAACTTGTACAGTGTAGGAAATTTTGGATCCTACACAAGCCTATTATTCAACGTGAAGATGGAAACTGTAAGAGGATGGAAACTGTAATTGCACACTAAGCTTATTTCTTCCTTCTGTCGAACCAACCAGTGTGAACCTTCATAGCAACAAATTAAAGCAAACAAAAAAGAAAGAATAAAAAAACGGTTCCAAATTTCTACTGGTTCCTTCCGATAAACCCAATACTAATCTCCTTTTTCTATGGAAAACAACCAACAAGTTTGAGCTTCGCAGTTGCACTACTAGCGACTCGAAACAACCAACAGGTTTTGGTTCCCACCAAGTATATCCGGTTCTTCACTTTCTGGTTCTTTACTAGTTGGTATATGTATGAAGCCATCTGTTCGTCTATGCAAAACCCTAAATCTTCAGCCGAGGAAAAAAAATAAAAAAAAACTAAATCTTCAGTTTCTATCTAAATCAGAATCCTTTGATGGATTATTTCAAATTTCTTCCTTTAGAGATAACACTAGACATATTAAGTCGAGAACCAACTGAATCGGTTCTTAATTGCAAATTAGTTTGCACAACATGGAGAAGTCTTGTTTCCCAGACCCCATCATTCTCCAAGATGCATCTACATCATCTTAATCATCCTTATGATCCTGCTGCTGATTCTAGTAAGTCGCTGGGTTTTATTGCTAAAATTAGGTGTCAACAACTTCACTACTTTGAATATGATGAGAATCATGATCAGTCCACAACACCCATTCAGAGAGTTAGAGGGATTAATTTCACCCCTCCGTTTGAGAGTGTTTTCTTTATTGGTTCGTGTAATGGTTTGATCTGTCTTATTAACTACTATTTCATATCCGTTTGTATTTGTAACCCAATCACCAAGGAATTCGTTATCCTTCCTGAAATCAATTGTGATAATCATGGTCTTTATAGAAGGTACGGATTTGGTTATGTTTCTTCCACAAATGAGTACAAAGTTGTAGGAGTAGGATTATACATGCCGGAGAAGACCAAGACTGAATTTGTACAAGTCCACATATACACTTTAGGCAGTGGCAATGGATGGAGAAATCTTGGAAATTTTAATCCCGAATTTAGTCTCCGCTGGGATCAAGTTATTTTTGCCAATGAAGCTCTTTACTGGATAAACAGGAAACTAGAAAGGATTGTGACTCTCGATTTAGCCGAGGAAAAGTTTGTTGAATATCTTTCACCACCTAAGTTGCCAACAGACGTTCGTCGGGACGATATGGGAATAGGAGTTGTGGATGGATTTTTGTATTTTGTTAATTATTATGTAGTTGACGAAGAAGAAGACGTATGTTGTGACATATGGCTCTTAAAAAAGAAGAATGACAATCACGACATGATGTGAGTGAAGTTCAGTGGATGCTTTGGTGATATGGAAGTATGGTCGTGAGAGTGAGGAATGAAGGTGTGCTGGTGTTGTTTGTTTGTGATGTTAAATGGCTCGAGTTGCTGTGGTATTAGAGGATGTTGTGAAATGGTGTTTGAGTGCAGATGGGTGGATACTAAGTGGTGATTTCGATGCATTGAAAGATAACCAAGCATGGTGGTGCTGTCTACGGTCCAAGAATAAGAACGACTTTGAATGGGGTGTTGGTAATGAATCATGGACAGTAATTCTTGTCGGAGTTCGGTAAGGGTTCAAGGTGCTGATATACAACAAAGGACGATTGCGAAGTTGTTGAGTGTTAAATCTTGTTGTGATGATTGGATGTGAGACTGTGCAGAGAATCTAATGAAGTTTGGATGGTTGAGAAAATGGTAAAGTGGAAAGGAAGGCTTGATTGCATGATACACAACAAGTGCAAGTCGACAACGGTGCTATCAATGATGAATATGGAAGAAAACGAGGGAGTTACTACCATTATGGAAGTGAATGTGTCTAAGATTATGATGGAGATGAGTTTGTTATGCTTCGAAAAAAGAAAAAAAAAACTGCACATAAAAAGTGAGATGTGCAAACAAAAAAAAAGAAAGAAAATGAAAAAGAAAAAAAAATACACATAAAAAAGTGAGATGTGTTTGCTTGAGGACAAGGCAAAGACTAAGTGTAGGGGAATTTGATAGGTGCTAAAAACACCTATACAAGAGTACCTAATTGATACACTTTAGTCGGCTGAAGCCTCGTACATTCTTTATTTTACGTCGTTTTCCATTTTTAAGGTCTTTGAAGTCATATCATATAAAATGAAGCAAAACAACAACTCAACATATCATTGGAGACAATGCAAGTCGATGACACAAGCTAGAGTGCTAAAGAAGACACTAAACAGTGGAAAAGAAGAAGAAAAAGAGCAACAAAAGGAAGTCAACCAGTCCTGAACGACCAAAACACGCAGCAGTCATCCAATTCTGAACTACCAAAGGAGGAGTTGGTCGTCCAAACCTGACGACCCAATTGTCGGAGGCGAAAGTGAGTTTCAACAAAACTCAGGCTAAAAAATCGGGAAAACAGGGTGCTAATCAACCAAATCTGAACGACCAGAACACTGGACAGTCGACCAAATCTGGAAGACTACGTAAGAAATTCATGTTCTCTTAGGTTAAAGACGAGGAGTTGGCCTGTCAGTTTCGCAAGACGGACCGGCAAAAGTCGAACTGGGCTAGTCTATGTCGTTGTTTTGGCCCAGTTGGAGTTGGGTCACGATTGGGCCTAGGGCAGTCGGTAGTCTAGGATATAAAAGGGGATCATCGCGCAAGCAAGAGGGATAGACCAGAGAGGGGCAGCGGGAGAAGGTGGCCGACGGACAGAGGTTTTTAGGTTTTTTTTTATTTTCTTTCTTTTTATATTTTTCCATGGGTTTTAGTGAAACCCATGAATAAATAACTTTATTGTATTAGTTGAGGATGTAGTTGGATTTTGTGAACATATTGCTTGTATGTTGAATTAGTTTTGTCTCATAATTACCGTTTTACTACGCATAATTGTCTGATTGTATTCATACAATATGATTAGTTGTTTGTGTGTTTAAAGTCGCGAATTAAAAATGCTTAATAACTTGTCTTATGCTAATTATGAGTCTTGGGTAATTTTATCAAGAACCCTAATAATTGAGTAGCAATTTGTGATTACTATCGGTGCGAATCATGAAGGAAGTCGCAAGTAAAACTTGACCTTAGGTTAAATACATAACGATTGTTAATGTATTTCCTTTGATTAACCCGTCTTTAAACCTTTCCTCAAATTAAATTAATCTCTTATCGATTGCAAATTAATTAGGTAGTTTGGTGGAAACAAATTCATGTATGAGCGATTGCAGTGCATGATGATTTAAGGAGGCGTAACGAAGTATTGACACTCGATTATGGATACTTTAGGGTTGTTGATAATATGAATATGAGATTAAATAATCAATTATAATCATTAATCCGAGTACATGTTTGTGAATGAAGATGAAACCTTTAACCAATATTCTCAGCTCTTTGATCATTGTTTTATTTACTTGCTTTGTTTTACTTTTATTCTACAAAACATTCCCCCTTGGTTACTCTTAAGTTTTCAAATACAACTGATAACCCATACCTCTCTGTGGAACGAACTTATTCTTGCTATTGTACTTAATCTATACTTAGTGAAGTAAGAGTATTAATTTTGACTTGTTTGACACCATCAGATAGCCATTTTATTAGCGGGAGATATATTTGTCCTGTTAAGCCTTTGAGGATACTTCAGACCAGCTTCATGAATTTGTTTTCCGTATGCAATACCAGAAAACGTTGAAGGAGGTTCAGGTTGCTCGGGAAAGCTGATTGGAGCAAATGCATGAGACTTCCCAACCACGAGTTCCGCTTCAAATGGAAGATGAAGCCTGGGAACACTATCGACTTTCCAACTGTTACGGGAAAATACTTTTATCCTACCCCACATCTTTTAAGAAATCTTTTCATTATGAGCTTCTGTACTTTCATCATCGAACTCAAAAACAGAGTTACCGATTTTGTAAGTGCACTTCCTAAAACCCTTGCAACGTGCGGTGAAACGATTATCTATATATTTTGCCCCAATACAACCAAAAAACTAAGATGCAAGTGTATGCATGAAGACAACCATTTCCAACACCAAGTGCAAGCAACAAATTGGTTTAATCAAACGCACAAAACAATACACATGCTTCCGAGTGATTCTCTTGGTATCGAAAAAAATTTGTCCATGAATTCTTTCAGAGTAATTTTCACTACAAGAAAATGGTTCTATTGCCACACCAATTTTGTGCTACGTGTGGCAATATATAGTTTATTGCCACATTTAAGCTCAAGTGTAGCAACAAATAGCCGTATAGCCACGGTATAGTTAGGATGTAGCAAAAGATAGGTTTCTTGCTACATATACCGTACCATGGCGTTGCAAAAAGTTATATTCACATTTATTAAAAAGGAAAAACATGGAAAATATTTTGAAAACCCACCCAAAATGGAAATTTTGACCAAACATAAATTTCCTTCCCACTTTCTCCGAGAACAACCGAACATGATATTCCCTTCTTAAAAAAAATATTCCCTTCCTAACTCTCTATCTCTCTCTCTCTAGTCTCTCATATGCCGTCTCCTGCTCTCCCCCTTCTTCAATCTTTGGATCTGATAATTAGATTAATGTTTTCTATGTTTCGTTGATTTGATTAATTCTTTGAGCAATGTTTTTCATACATGTTTTGATGTCTTGATTTTTGTAGGGCTTGCAGTTAGATCCGGTCGAAGAATGGGATTCAACTTCGTACAATTTGGTGATGAAGAAAAACTCAATTTCTACAACGATTTGATATTTCTCGAGTTATTCAAACTCAGATCTAATATATGGTTAGGTATTTTTTCCTCTATGATCTCTGTTCTCTAGATCGACAGTTTGCTTAACATTGGGTGTCCCCTTCATTATCGTTCGCTCAACTAGCTTTCATAAAATTTGTTGTTTTCGCAGGACTCGATGGACAGTATTAAGTATAACATTTGTTGGAGCAAGGTAATTTAGCCAGACCTAAATCTTATGTATACAGATGTGATGCGGACAATAATGATGAAAATGAATATATTCCTTCAAACATGGATTTTGCAGGAGTAGTATCGGAAGAAAAGAAGAAGAAGAAGAAGAAGAAGAAGAAGAAGATGGGGACGAAGCTTAGTCTTTTTTTTTTTTTTTTCTATTTTTGTGCCAAATAAAAATTATAATGTGGTTTATCATCTGTGAATGTAATTTTTTTTGTGTGTGAATGTAATTTATGAGTGTAATCTATTAAGTATGAATAAATTAAATTTATATATTAAACGTGTTAAATTTTTATTAGAAATTAATTTGAGTTTTAATTATCGTATATATATTATCAAAAGAAAAACAACAGAATAAAATCTTATTCCGAAAATTAATTTGAAATATAAATAAAATTTCATTTTAAAAAAATTAACTGAAAATAATTAAATTAGAAATAAAATATCTTTTTGCCTCATATTATTGCGTCACCGTTTGGTGTGGCAAGAACCTAAGCTTTTGCCGCAGTACATTTAAGGCGTGGCAGTAACTTTTTGCCACATGGATAGTTGCTACACGTGTGGCAAGAGATTATTGTGTAGCAAAAAGGCTTTTGCTACATCAAACATGGGTTTTTGCTACACATGTGATATGTTGCAATAGACCAATTTTCTTGTAGTGTTTCTGTAGTTATATCTTCTGGAGATTGGCATGTCCAAACATAAACAGACTATAAAACAACGGAAAAGGATTTCCATAAGCTCCTTTTTTTTTTCTTCATATTATCAATGGAAAAGGATTTCCATAAGCTGATTTAACAAATTATATCGTGTTAGGAAATTTTTGCAAAATTATAATGGAAAACTAGGGGTTTTCTTTGTTTGTTTTTTTTTTCGCTAATTGAAAAAGATAAAAACTAGGGTTTGCTATACACCTAGGGTTGCAAAAGCTTATACCAAAATCGTGTTTAGATGAGAATTTAAAATCTCTAGATACAAACTAATAATGTAGAACAGATAATAAGAAAGCAATACAGAGATTGCAATAGATGAGAAAATGATAAAAGGTTCAAAGCAGAAGATTTATAACAAGAACCAATAGAGTTGAAAAGCTTGATAATTGATAATTCTTGATATTGATAATAATGTGTATTTTAAGTAGTAGATCCACTGAAGATTTAGTTGTCATATATTAATAATAAAACTTGAGTTTTTGTTTTCGGTTTTATATGGCATGGTTTAGTACTTAGTATAGCAGGAAATAAGAAGAACATTCTTGGTTCTTTTCATAGATTTATAAGTTTCTTTACTTTGTTTTTGTAAGGTGTGACAATCTTCGAGTCAGTATACTTAAATTTGTTGCTACTAATTAACTTCATCTACCTTGGCAGCCCCAGTGCAGCCTGAGCTTTACCACTTAAGCAGTTTTTATGGTTGTGTCTACTGCTTTTAGTTTTGGGTTTGTGTTTGTACCCTAGTATTTTGGTACTCTTTTATTGGCTAAGTATAGCAATATAGATACCACAAACACCTAGTAAGGCTAGGCAACCAAGATATGGGGTGGAAACAAGGAAACCCAAAGGTAGGGTGCCACGTCAGCAAGTATGCCACATCAGCAAATGTACACAGTCAATGTCCATGTAAGCACATAATGACACGTGTCAGGACCATGTGGTGCCACGTCAGCGACTGCCCAGTCAACAACACAGTCAGCGGGATATGTGGCACGCTCGGGGCAACACGTGGCGCACTCAGGACGCACCACGTGACAGACTCTGGAGGCGAAACGTGGCTGGACAGACGGTGACCGGTGGTCACGGCCGCCGACACTCCCAGTGCAGATCCTGAACCAACACCTGATTTTATGCAGCATCTGTATAACGAATATCAACAGTGGCAAAACGCCAGAAGCCAGGAGAGGTCAACATCCAATACTGCTCATGGTCTAAGGCTTCAGCCAAACAGAAACCGAAATCAGAGAGGTAGATCTGTGTTCGAGCTCTTAAGACCAGTTTTGGTACCAACTGGAGATCTTCCTAGACGAAGACGACCTGCAGAACAGGAAAACTGCCATGATAATGTCGGTTTAGCGGACCGTTCTGGACGTGGACGTGGTCGTGAACAAGAGTCAGCATCTGAGCAAAGCACCGCTCAAGTCCATTCTGGAGTCAAGCGTTTGAGGGATGATCTTCGAGGTCATACAACAAGGAGAGACAAAGGACGAGATGATCGCAACAGTTCAGGAAACGACACTGCCAACAGTGACGTTGCACCCCGTAAGAGAAGAGTTAGGCCTGAGGACCACAGACCCAGTCGAGCACATCGACAGAATTCTCCTGAACCTATGGACATTGGCGACATTGGTGCCATTACTGAGGCACGTCTCAAAAGGATGATTGATCGCGCTTTGGCCAGGAAAGAAGGCAAAGAGGATAATCTGAGCCGACTCCATCGGAGCGCTGGAGCACCATTTAACGACAGAATCAGGAATTTTCGTCCACCAGAAAATTTCCTAATTCCGAAATTACCACAGTTCGATGAAAGATCAGACGACCCATCACAACATGTTCTGCTCTACAAGACAGCCATGACGTTATGGGAGAGCGAAGATGAGCTGATGTGCAAGATTTTTTCGCAGTCGCTGACTGGTGGGGCCATTGTATGGTTCAAATCGCTCCGGTCAAGATCAATTGGTTCGTATGATAAACTTATCGTAAAGTTTTTTCAGCAATACAAGCATAACAGGCGTAGTCGGAAGGAGGTTCATTCTCTTTTCCGATTAAGAGTGCAAAGTGGGGAGACTTTATGGAAGTTTACCCAACGATTCAGGCAGGAACTTGCAGAGGTGGATAACGCCAGTAATCAGCTAGTCATCGAAGCATATAAACAGGCAATTCCACTAGACAGTTCAGGAATTTACAATTCCCTTGTTCGTGAACCAGCAAGAGATTTGGAGGAGCTGTATGAACGAGTTGAGCAGTATGCATGCGTAGAAGATGATTTGAGAGCTCGAAAAGAAGCAGATAAGTCCAACCACCAGTCACATGATGGGAAGAAAGACAAGTCAAAGAACCGCCAGAATGGGCAGAACAATGATCGTGCGGAATCTGGCAAGAATCGTCACGAGAAGAGGGAGATTGGAGATAGAGGCCAGGACAGAAAACTGACACCCCTAAACATCGGGCTCTCTGAATTGTATAACAAAATTAAGAAGGAGTTAAGAAAACTGACACCAGTCATACTCATATCATTCTATAGACTTTTGAGTTTCATCTGTAAATTGCATAAGTAACCCATGTGTGAACTTCAATGTTATTTACAATGCGTTAGTGAGTAATA
>JAJJMA010171707.1:0-13998 GCA_023529015.1 Papaver nudicaule
GTTGGCGGAAAAACGCACCTATATATATGGGGAGAAAATGCAGTGGTGGAACAACCCCATGAGGCACTCTTTGAGCTGGGATGAATGTAGTCAATCATAAGCAGGGCCGTCGCGGAGCATAGGCGAGCCAGGCGACGGTCTAGGGTCTCCAAATCTTAGAAGCCCCTAAATTTGTGAATTTTGTTCATTGGTATTCACATTTTGTTATACAAAACTGAAATAAAAGGCCATTTCAATTACAAGTTTTCCTAGTTCAATGGCATAACTCTTTTCAATTGTCTTAACATCGGGTTCAAGTTTCGTAAGAGTCGTGTTTTGTGCAAATTTTTGTATATAGTATGTTACGAGTTTTATTTTGTAGAGTCGCCTATGGCCCCCAAATTGTTTACTATGACCCTGCTCATAAACGATGGATATTAACAATCACCTTGTCCGTCTGACTCCACCAGTAAGGCACTCATAAGTCATAAGCGATGGGCATTTGTGACTTTTAGTATATTTCGGAACTTTACGGAACTAGTATTGTTTAAAAGTTTCTAGAAGAAAGTCTTTTAGTTTTTTTTTTGTTATTAATAAACATGTTTCTTTCTCTATGTATTAACTATAAGACAATAAGAAATTAATCAATAAAATTTTCTTCTTTTGTGCAAGAAGTTAAATCCTTGTCTTATATAATGAATAAGAAGCTGAGATTGAAGTCGCGGTCACGCAGAACCAAAAATCAGTTTTTGAATGCACTCATTGCAAGTGTGTAGGTCACACAACGAATGTGTGTTTTGATATTGTCGGATTTCCAGATTGCTGGAGTAAGAATCGTAATTACCGGAAGAAGGTTTGTGATAAAGTAATCAATCAGACCATTCCTGTATCGAAATTGTCTATCAAGACCTTTAATGTTTCTCAATTTATTTCAAATAACTTGTGGATAATTGATTCAGGTTGTATATACCATATGACTTTTGATTCCAGAAGAGTTTCACATCTTAAACAATCTTTATATAAATCCATTTATACGACAAGTGGATTTCCAACTCCCGTAATTGGAGAAAAATCATTAACCCTCAATGAATCATTAAATCTTGATTCTGATTTAGATGTTCCTTCTTTAACCGATAATTTATTATCTGTTTCTCGAATTTCTAAATCTTTATATTGTGTAGTCGTATTTGGGGCTGATCGTTGTGAGTTTAAGGACATCCGTAACAGACAAACGATTGGTCGTGGTGTTAGACGAGGAAAGTTATATTATCTTCACTTGGAGTTAGGGAGTTTAAAAACATTCCGTAAATCTCTAGTGTGAATTGTTCACAAGGGGAGAAGAAAAAAAAAAAGTAAAATTTGGTTGTGGCACCGGCGTCTAGGGCCTGCTTTTTTTGATTACTTGAAAAGGTTATTTCCTATCTTGTTTGAAAGAGTTGATGTTTCCAGTTTTCATTGTGAAGATTGTGTGCTAGCAAAGAGTCATCATGTTCTGTTTCCATTAGCTTTGAAAAAGAGTCCAAAGCCATTTTTTATTGTACACTCTGATGTTTGGGGTCCATCAAAGTTCAACATTTGGTGGTGCACGTTGGTTTCTTTCCTTTGTTGACAATTGTACTTGTTAGAACATTGCTCGGTTAAACCTACTGGTATTGGTATGTCAAGCTAGTTGTCAGTTTTAGGTGTCAAAACACAATTCTTGATTTAGTCTACTAATGTTTAGATTTCAGAATTGGGAATTAGACTAGGTAGGTCAGACCTTGAAGACGAAGACGAAGCTTAATCACGAAGACATCATTACTTCTTTATCGAAAAAAAGGTTAGTAGGAGTTGTGACTTACGGAATTACTTATATTCTACTTATTTTATCTTTCGTAATATAGCCGGCTACTTTAGTAGTGTTAATAGCATATTGAGATGTATTCCTATCTACATAACCATGAGTTATATTGGTATGCTTTTCAAGTTTACTAAGATTATAGGATACGTATGAGATAGTTTTAATATACTTTCCATCACAGTTGTTTACTTGCAAATCAATGTACGAGAATGGTGAATCTAAGGACTTATACTCTAGAGCGAGTATGGTGGATTATAACTCAATACATAACCACGTCAAAGTACGGAAATTGGTCCAGCCCAAGTGATACAGGAATATCTAGGCTAGACAATAGTGAACCTGACATGAAGGTTAGACGAGCCATGATGTGGCTAGTGAGTATCTAGAAGATACGAGAAGAGGTGCCAGTTATTTCGGTTAATAACTTGACTTAGAAGGAATTCCTAACTTAGGTCTTTCCTAGTTTTACAAGAGTTTCTTAGTTTAGGAAACTCGGTTTTCCTAGTTCAGGTAAGACTGTAATTGTAGTTCTCTATATATAAAGAGAACTACGTTAAAAGAAGGGATAAAAGCAGTAGAAGAGAAGTAGCAAAAACCAGAAGAACTTGTAACCAAGAGAATTCTCTAAAGTTAATAAAGAAGAAGAATAAGCCAAGTACTTGTTTACGCATTGTTTTATATTTTTCTTTGTTCAAACTCTTCTTACTTCTAACTCTAGGTACCACTGATCGTGTTTGTATCAAGTGGTATCAGAGCCACGTTCTGACTTCTAGGGTTATCGTGGTGCATGGTCTTAACACGAATTCAATATACACGATCAGGAGAAGATACTGTCGTTTTACCAGACACAAGGAAACCTAGAGGTAGTGCTAAAACCAAAATGGGAGGAGAGGATGACAAGAGCTCTCCACAAACGGAGGAAGATAGGTTTGCCAAAATCGAACTCAAGATACAAATTTAACTGATACTCTATCTAAGTTCATGAAAACAAACTCAAAACCATCTTAAACCTAAAACTCTCAAGAAGAATACAGAGGAAGAGAAAGAAGAAGAAAGCTCAGAAGAAGAAGACGAAGATATACCAAACAAGAATCCCTATGGAGGACTGAAGGTAGAATTCAAACTTGAAATTACAGATTACGATGGAGTAATAGATGCTGATAAATTAGATGGTTGGCTTAATAAGATGAAACCTACTTCACAGTGCATCAACTGGTGGAAAACCAAAAGATCAGTTTTGCTAGCCTAAAGCTATCTAACCATTCTCTGACATTGAGGAAATCATATAAAAAAAAAACATGAAGCAGAGTCTATGACTTGGCAACATTTTAAAATATTATTGAGAAAACACTTTTATCCCGTTGGCTATGCAGATGAAATGTGGTATAAGTGTCAACATCTACGCCAAAAATACCAACAGGGTGCTAAGGATTATACGACTGAACTTATTCACCAAGCTCTAACTTTAGATATAGATATTGGTAGTGATGAAGTCTTTAGGAAATATGTTGGCGGACTTCTTGATTATATAAGAAAGGAGTTGACCTAGAAGACGCAACCACTAAAGTTGTAACTATTGAGGCCAAGAACAAAAGTGCTGGGAGTTCAGAAAGGAGAACTGGAACCCGAGGAGAAGAGAAGAATACACATAAGTTTGAATCAAGTAGAAATCGGACCACTACGTCTGACAAAGAAGAGAAGGTTTGTGAACATTGTCAAGGAAAATAACATGTTAAGGATACATGTTGGGTTCTTTATCCTCATCTCAAGCCAAAGAAATTACGAGAGAGTTAAGGAATGAGAAACTCAAGAAGGACTACCTTATTAGCAGAAGACACTAATGTAGAAGAGCTTCCTGAGATAAGTCAACCTAATCCAAAGATCTCCTTGATGATGGGATGTGCTAAGCAGGAAGAACTAAATCTCGAAGAAGAGTTGTTTTATGTCAAATACATGTGAAACAAAGTATTGTAGATGCTCTCCTTGATTCAGGTAGTCATAAGAATCTGATTTCTGACAAACTTGTACGTCAAATGGGACTAAGTACCACAACTTATCCTAAACCCTATCCTCTAGGGTGGATACAGAAAGACACAGAATCACAGGTAACAACTCAGTGTAAATTCAAATTTGTTATCACAGAGAAATACATAGATGAGGTCATCTGTGATGTAATACCTTTAGATGTAGCACAAGTAATTTTTGGGAACGCATATTTATGGAAGCGTGATGGCATACTCTATCACAGAGAGAGGATGTATCGTTTCATCAAGGATGGAAAAGAATATCGGATTCAGGCAAGCAAGAGTTCTACACCTATGAACTTAGTAGCTACGGACCAAGTCAAGAGGCTCATTAATGCTTATGATAAGTTTGCTTTGTTACTGATCAGTCCAGGTAATAGGCGAGAATAAGATGGTACTATATTCTACACTGTCTCCTACACAAAACAGTGAGATTAGTACCATAAAAGAAAGATTTAGGGAATTATTTTAAGAGGAGGTGAAGGTACCACCTAAAAGAAGTAGTGACCATGAAATTATGCTCACCGGAGATGCCACACTGCCTAACCTAGTATTATATAGAATTACTACTCTTGAGTCAGAGGAGATAAAGAAGCAAGTACTAGAGTTACTTGAGCAGAGGGTGATTGTGCCTAGCTGCTCACCTTGTGGTTCTCCATTTTTGTTAGTACCTAAGAAGGATGGAGGCTGGATAATGTGTGTAGACTATAGAGCTCTTAACAGGATAACCATCAAGAATAGGTATCCTTTGCCAAGAATTGATGATCTTCTTGATCAGTTGGGAAGTGCCCAATTCTTTACCAAACTGGATCTTAAATCCGGATATCACCAAGTACGAATCAAAGAAGAAGACACATGGAAGAAAACATTCAAAACTCGTGAGGGATTATTTGAATGGTTAGTTATGCCTTTCGGATTATGCAATGCCCCGACCACCTTTATAAGACTAATGAATGAGGTACTACGCTCTTTTATTGACGAATTTGTAATCGTTTATTTAGATGACATCTTGATATTAAGTAAGACATGGGAGGAACATTTGCTACATATCACAAAGGTGTTAGCAGTCTTAAAAGAGAACTCCTTACGTTTGAATGGAACGAAGTGTGAGTTTGGGAAGCAGGAATTGATCTTTCTTGGTTTTGTAATTGGTGGAGGAAATATTAAGGTCGGTCCAGGAAAAATTGCAGTGATCTCAACTTGGCCTACACCCAAGAATGTCACTGAAGTCATAAGTTTTTTAGGAGCTTGCCAATATCTGCGTAAATTTATACAACATTTCTCACAAATTACAGCTCCACTACATGGTCTAACTAAGGCAAGCAAAGTTTGTACGAGTCGAAAATCTGCATAGGTATATAAGGTACTACAGCCATCAGATCCACTCATACATACAGTTATTAAACATGATTCCGTGGTACGAAGATCATAAGAACAATACCGAAGATACATAAATAACAATAATCAAAGACTAAATGTGTGAAGATTTGTATTTATTTCAATGTTGTAACTACATGGATTATAACCCTAAGGAACCAGAGGAGATACAGACCTAATCCCACTCTTGCCGCTTAGGTTCTACCCAAAAGAATCCAACCATTACAATGTTTTCCAAGCTCGCCTTATATAGGCCGAGCTTGGGTAGTTTACAGCTAATAAGACAAGAAACTCAATCGTGGGGGTGTCAGTCCTTGTCGAGTAAGGCGGTTCCTTCGGTGGTGCTCCGAAGATGGTTCTAGGGCTTCGATCCTTCGGTGCGATCTGAATCCCCTCCTTCCGAGTCTTCGCTCGTCGTGTTTGGTCTCGTTCCTCTTCGGTTTGGTCCGAGGCTTCGTAACTAGTTCCTTTGGAGTGACTTCTGCTTCCCGGATTTAAGACACGTGTCCCGAGGGGTTTTACCCTCCACAAAGTTTTTGAATGGGAACCCAAGCATGAGGCTATTTTCCAATTACTAAAGAAGAAGATAACTGAGGCACCAGTCTTGGCCTTACCCAATTTACAGAGGCCATTTGAAGAAGAATTTGATGCTTCCAACTATGCACTAGGAGCTGTGTCATTCCAAGATGGAAAGCCAGTAGCTTATCACTCTGAGTTGTTTACAGGGCCAGTTCTTAACTACCCTACGTATGACAAGGAATTGATGCCATGCATCAAACTATGAAGCATTGGAGACCCCACCTACTTGGGAAGCAAGTTGTGGTGCATACTGACCACAAGCCATTACATTATTTGTAGACTCAGTCTAAATTTTAACAAGCTCGACACATGAAGTGAGCATTTTATTTGGAGCAGTTTAGTATACACATCAAATATAAACAGGGGGTAACTAATAAACTAGATGATATGTTATCCAGGATACCCACTAGCACAACTTTGCTTGTAGTAATGAAGATACAACCATTGTTCCCTAAAGAGTACGCTCAACAATATGGGCAAGATGAGGATTTCAAGAAAGACTATGGGAAGTTACGACAAGGACAAGCCAGTAAATTTCAACTGACAGATGGGTTGATGTACAAAGGCACAGCTTCATGTGTACCTAAAGAAGCATGTAGAATCCATTGGATCAGAGAGGCTCACACATCTCGCATAGCTGGACACTTTGGGGCGGATAAGACCTTACTAAATCTAAAGCGATATATTTATTGGCCAAAGATGCAACAAGATGTCACTAGGTACATACAAGGATGCATTCTTTGCAACACTTCTAAACAAGCTAATATAAAAAAAGGGTTATACATTCCATTACCAGTACCAACTAGACCATGGGAAAGTATATCCATGGATTTTCCAAGAGGATTACCTACTACAAAATCAGGGAACGACTATTTGTTTGTTGTGGTTGATCGTTTTAGTAAAATGATTAACCTAATACCCTGCAAGAAGACAGCCAAGGGGGAAGGAGCGGCCATATTGTTCTTCATCAATGTGTGGAAACATTTTGTTTTACCTACGTCCATTATATCTGACAGAGACAGTCGATTTTTGGGGCAGTTTTGGACTAAGCTTTGGAGTTTGATGGATACAAAACTCAACTGTAGTACTGCATTCCATCCACAAACGGATAGGCAGACAGAAGTGGTGAATCAAACTATTTTTCATCTTTTACGAGGCTACAGCTCAAAACATCCTAAAACTTGGGATGAGAGTTTGCCTTATCTACAGTTTTCTTTCAATCGAGCATTTCATGGTTCCACCTTGAAATCTCCATTTGAAGTTTGTTTGGATTATTTACCTCAAGGTCCTTTTGACATGGTTCACAGTTCATCCGATTCAAGAGTCTACAGAAGAAGATGAAGCAAGGGTTGAATGGTTTGTTGAGAAGATTCACAAGATACAAACACTAGTGGAGGCTCAACTACAAAAGACCCAAGATAAATACAAAACTAAGAGTGATAAGCACCATGTTCCTTGCAACTTTACCACGGGAGATTGGTATGGTTACGTGTAAGCAAAGAACGACTCAAAGGAGAAGCTAAAAAGCTGAAACCCATACGTTATGGGCCATTCAAGATACTAAAACGCTTTTCAACTAGATTTGCCTCCTTACATGCAAATGTACTCGGTTATTAATACTGAGTACTTGAATCTATTCGAACCTCCATTACTCCATGAAGAGGATGGTCAAGAACTAAAATTACCATCTGTAGAAGATTTGCTAGTTGAGCGAGAAGAAATTCTCAAAGAAGATTTCATAGTAGAAACTAAAGTGACACCTACAAGAAGAGGCGACCGCATTATGTTTCGTGTAGGGCATACTAAACATTTTCCTAACAAAGTAAGGTGGTTCAGTAGAGAACAAGACGAGATTGAATTTCCACATCTTCAGTTTGGAGCTTGCATAGGAGTACAAGCTTCTTAAAATAGGGGAGCCTTGATACAGGAGTATCTAGGCTAGACAATAGTGAACCTGACATGAAGGTTAGACGAGCCATGATGTGGCTAGTGAGTATCTAGAAGATACTAGAAGAGGTGCCAGTTATTTCGGTTAATAACTTGACCTAGAAGGAATTCCTAACTTAGGTCTTTCCTAGTTTTACAAGAGTTTCTTAGTTTAACAAACTCGGTTTTCCTAGTTCAGGTAAGACTGCAATTATAGTTCTCTATATATAAAGAGAACTACGTTAGAAGAAGGTACAGAAGTAGTAGAAGAGAAGAAGCAAAAAGCAGAAGAACTTGTAACCAAAAGAATTCTCTAAAGTTAATAAAGATGAAGAATTAAGCTATGTTTACATATTGTTCTATATATTTCTTTGTTCAAACTCTTCTCAGTTCTAACTCTAGGTACCACTGATCGTGTTTGTATATCACCAAGTACTTCGAGCCGATCCAGTTAAACCCTAACTTGAGGAAAGGTAGTTCGCGAACTGGTTCGCGAACAAGAGCTCAGGTTTTTCCTTCTGAGTTCCAAAAGTTGAGATTGTATGCGTACCTGTACGTGAACAAGACCTCCGGCATTTTAGCCTGTAATCAAGGGAAAACGCTTTGCAAACCATTTGGTGTTTATTTTCGTATATTCACGCGGCGTTTAACAGAGACTCCCGAATCATACAGATCGACTAGATCTTTATCGAGTATATCCTACGCGGTCTATCCAACGAATCTGAATGGTTCAATAATATTTCAGTTGTTCACTCTTGTGTTGAGAACATATCTTGAAGTAGTTTAAGAGCTTAAACTACTAGGTGATAAAATCTAATTGGTTTTCATGTGTGATTAAACTGTGATACTTGGTGTGCAAGTAAAATACCTGGCTTGTTTACATGGACACTAGCTAGCTTGTAGCAGAATAATCTATTGCTTTATTCATAAGCAACCTATCTTATTGAATGCTACAAATAAAGGACTCCAGACGGAAAACCACAAACATCAAGCAAACGTAAAATACCCTCTGTGGAATAATACGTAAGCTCTTCGCACTTCGGTGTAAGCCTGTTGTGAGAGTCGTCCTCTATCAGGCAGCAATTCCTTCGTGGGATTTACCTAACGACTATTAAAGACTTCACTTGGGAGTTGTGAGCACAGGTAGGCGACAACATATTATTGTGGTAATTATCAGGGTAACCTGTAACCTTGGTAGCTTCAGCTTATTCTTGTCTATTCTACGGTCCTTCTCTTCTGCAATAAGACCATTCATGAATAGTTAAGCGACAACAAGGTTGAAATAAGCAACGTACGGCTGCACGTTTGTGTTATAAGACCTAGTTAGCTCTGGTTGTGTAATTTTCTCTATGATTCTTTTCATAACTGAGGTAGAGACAAGTTAGGCATTGTTTACTTAATTTACATGCCATCCCTAACTTGTAAGTAGATTTCCGTATAACCTTGATCATATCTAAAGGAAGTCACTTTCGAGTGTTAACCTGTTAGAGGACAAATAGGACACCGGTATTCTCTGTTGCAAAGCAGATCGAGTACCAGAAGCCTTTAACAATGATTAAAGCAACTCCTATGTTTGTAAAGGACGTCAGCTAAGGGAATCAAGTGCGCATGGTCTTGCGATATCCAAGAGACGTAAAGAATGCGATAATAGCTGATTCGCTAGGAAGGCTTGAGTCGGTCTCATCTACAACCCAGTCTGAAGTCTGATAGTAGGCTAGTGTTTGTAGACAACTTAATACTGCGCGGTGTTCAAAACTGGACTAGGTCCCAGGTTTTTTATGCTGGATTGCGGTTTCCTCTTTAACAAAACTTCTGGTGTCGTGTGTGCTTTACTTTCCGCATTATATCTCTAATTATATAATTAAAGCAACACAAGTGTACGTTATAAACCTGCAGTTAATTCCCAATCCTTTTGAGGGATTCACCAAGACTTGTCTTGTGTCGGAATTGATCGTTTACAATCCATCTCAGGTTATACAGATTTGAATATTGATTTTTGAGATCGTCCATACCTTACGATAGACTCACGAACCTACAAAGTTGGTTGTGTATTTCGGTACCCATGCTTTTTCAGTACTAGGATGACTTGGGGTTTTTTTAATGAAGACCAAAGGTGGAGTGAATTCTTTGTTTCAAAATTTTTATATAATGGTTTAAGTGTAATACAATACAGAAGTTAAAGTTCTGCGGAGTGACAATGGAGGTGAATATAACGTGGCATTATTGATCAAATCGCTTGCTCTAACACACCTCAGCAAAATGGAGAAGCTGAAAGGAAAAATCGTTGCTAGGTGCTCAAAACACCTATTCAAGAGTACCTAATTTATACACTTTAGTCGGCTAATTCCTCATACATTCTTTATTTTACCCCGTTTTCTATTTTGCAGGTACTTTGAAGTCATGTTATAAAAATGAAGCAAATTACAACTCAAATCATCACTTGCCAAATCCCGGGGTTGATGAACTCGAATAAAAGAAGAGTACAAGGTTCAAAAGTGTCGCAAACGGAAATTACTGGAGGCGGCCTCTGCTATTTCTAAAGGAAATATGAGGGCAGCCACTTTAGTTGAATCACAAGTTATTGAAGCACCACATATTTTCACCGAGGGCTGTCTCTTCATGATAGTGGAGAATTACTAATGCAGACAGCGTTTTATATTCAGGGCCACCAGCTCGCCCTTTACATCTACAACAAAACCAAGTTGAGATCAGTTGGGGTAAAGCTACCGTTGCTGCATGAAGGCAGGGCCGGCCTTGGGCTCATGCAACCAATTCGGTGAATTGGGCCACAAAATCTGGGGGGCCACAATTTACATGAAGTTAATACAAAGTTTTTTTTTTTTTTTTGGAGTTTCCTATAATGAAAAATTTGTAAAGGGCCACAAAAGAAATTGAAGGGGTTACAAAATAAAATCAAGGGAAGTAAAACCTAAAGGTAAAAAACACGTTTCCTACTGTGTTTTGTAATTTTGTTCGGTTGTTTTTAGTTTTTGTCTGGAGAACGAAAACTAGAAGGAAAACTAGGGGTTTATCAGAATTGATAAGGTGAGTTCTTTGTCTTCTTTGTCTTCTTTGATTCTATATCATCTTGTTTACTTGTATTTCTATTGTTATAATTCTTACCCTAGTTTTTAGAACAAAATTGATTAAACCCTTTAATGAATTATGATTGATGTTCATGATTTTATTGTTGTTTTGGTCTAACCCATTAATTTTTAGAACAGATTACTGTACACAAAATTCGTCTTTTTTGTTTTACTAATTGATTTCTCAATTTTCTTTCCTGCAGTGTTGAGAATTCAACTCAATATGCCTCCTGTTGCAACTCGGAAGCATGTTCCTGGGAACAAAAAACGTAAAAGAGAAAGAGCATTGGATGAACTCGAAGAATCTCAAGCAGGAGACATAAATAAGTACTTTAAACCCATTGCGGCAACAACAACAGTCCCAACAAATACTGAACCAAGAGATGCAACAATGCCAATCGATAATGAACCTGGAGAAGCAACAATGCCAATCGATAATGAACCTGGAGAAGCAACAATGCCTGAGCATGATGGTAACAACGCTAGTGGAAGCGCAAACGAGAATGATGCAAACCAGGAATATTTGGACCGTTTGGTTGATAGTTATATGGATGGAGTAAGAAAAGATGAAGTCGATACCGAGTATCAAGCTTTAGATATTTATGATCCAGCTAATTGGGATAACATTGATCAATCTTTGAGAGACAAGTTGGTGCTACATGGCCCGGTAAGAGTTTCAAATTATGAATTTCCAAGGGATAAAGTTAGTAAAAGATGTTTTTCGAACACCTATTATATTCGAACTCTTGTCAATGGGGAGAAGTTCGATAGAGGGTGGTTAGTATATTCAATGACCAAGAATAAAGTCTATTGATTTTGTTGCAAGTTGTTTGCTCATCGCAGAATTAATGTTCAATTAGCTAGTGGAGGTTCTCAAGATTGGAGTAATTTAACCACAAAGCTTAAGGATCATGAAACTTCTGATGGACATTACAAATGTATGCAGAAATGGACTGAATTGGAGATGCGATTGAAGAAGGTTCATACAATTGACAAAGGGTATGCAAGAACTAATCAATCAAGAAAAAGAACATTGGCGAAAGGTATTAGAGAGAATAGTTAGCCTTGTAAGAACTCTAGCAAGGCAAAGTTTAGCATTTCGTGGAGATAACGAAAAGATGGTGAACCAAACAATGGAAACTTTTTGAGGTTTATTGAATGGGCGGCTGCATTTGATGAGGTTCTGAAAATGCATCTTCATCGTATACGAAAGAAGGAAATTCATTATCATTATCTCAGTCACAAAATTCAGAATGAGTTCATATTGAGGTTAGCCAATGAGACGAAAAGCATGATTGTTAAGAAGATACGGGAAGCTAATATTTTTCTATTATACTAGATTGTACTCCGGATGTTAGTCATGAAGAACAAATGACCCTTATGATTAGGTGTGTGAATACATCTTCAACTCCAGTGAAAGTGGAGGAGTTCTTCTTGGGATTCTTAAAGGTGGATGATACAACTGGCCAAGGTCTTTTTGACGTGCTTAGAGATACTTTGAATGATCTTCAGCTTGATATTGACAACGTAAGGGGTCAAGGATATGACAATGGTGCTAATATGAAAGGAATACATAAAGGTGTCCAGAAAAGAATGCTTCAAGTAAATCCTCGAGCATTTTATACTCCATGTGGTTGTCATAGTCTTAATCTTACTATTAGCGACATGGTCAAGGCAAGCCCTCGTGGAGGTACATTTTTTGGTGCAATTCAAAGTATTTATGTGATGTTTTCAGGTTCTACAAAGAGGTGGAAGGTTTTCAAGGATGCAGTGGAAGGTTCAGAGAGTATTACACTGAAAAAATTATCCCAAACAAGGTGGGAGAGTCGAGTAGAAAGTGTTAAAGCGGTACGGCAACAAGCCCCAAAAATACGAGAAGCTTTGATTTATCTAGCAGAAAATTGTGAAGAGGAAAAGGTTAGACATGACGCTGAAAACATTACTCCCTCTGTCCCATTTTAAATGTCCTAATTTCTATTTTCATTTGTCTCAAAAATGTGGCCAGCTTCTAATTATATCTGTATTTTTCCAACAAACTCTCAGATATACCCTTAAAGAATATTTAGATAAATTGGAAACAAATTAATTAATATATATGTTTTTGACAATATTTAGATTCTTTTACCTTTTATAGTTTTCAAAAATAAAGTCATACGTTTCTCTTTATTATTTCCTACCTAAAAATAGAAAATTCATTTATTATCTCTATATTTAATAAGGGTACATTAGGAAATTCATTTGGTCTTCTTAATTTTTTGACTTAGTCAAAGCGGTCATTTAAAATGGGACAGAGGGAGTATTACACAAGACATGGAAAATTTTGAGTTTTTTCTTAGCATGGTTATTTGGCATAACATTTTATTTGCTGTCAACGCTGTTAGCAAAACTTTTCAAGCGGAAGATATGGATATAAAAGATGCTATTCAGAAATTAGAAGGACTTATATCCTATTTGGAAAGATACAGGCAGAAAGGGTTCGAAGAATCAGTAGATGAAGCTAAAGGTATTGCAACCAAGATGGGCATTGAACCCGAGTTTCGGGTTAAGCGTTTTATTTATAAGAAGACGCCATTCGGTGAGCCAAGAAATGAAGAAGTACGTAGATCACCTGCAGAATCATTTAGGATTGAATTTTTCAATTACATAATGGATCAAGCTCTTTTTTCTCTAAGGACTCGGTTTGAGCAATTCCGGGTATACGAACAAAAGTTTGGATTTTTGTTCGAAGTCAGTAAGATATGGCACATGGATGATGCAAGCTTAATGAATTCCTGTACTAATCTTGAAAGTTATCTGACAAACGGCACATCAAGTGATATCAATGGTGCAGATTTGTTTTTGGAATTAAAAATGATGGCTGCTATGATGCCGGATGCGACAAAAAAACCCATAGAAGTGTTGGAATTTTTAAAGCAAATGGATGCAGGTTCTTTTCCAAATGCGTGGGTTGCTTATAGGATTCTGTTAACAATACCAGTGACTGTTGCAACAGCGGAGAGGGTGTTTTCCAAACTAAAGTTGATCAAAAATTTCTTCGGTCTTGTATATCACAAGAAAGATTAAATGGATTGGGTATGTTGTCTATCGAACATGAACTGTCTGCGTTAATAGACTACGCATCAATTATACATGATTTTGCTTGTGAAAATGCAAGAAGACAAGCGATTTTCGAGTGATCCGTAAGTAA
>JAJJMA010171711.1:2410-15416 GCA_023529015.1 Papaver nudicaule
GGACAATGCCCTAACAATCTCCCCCTTTGTCAATTTTAGTGACAAAATCAATTTACATATGGATTCAAATAATATACAATGAAGTACTAACCAAATGTAGTTCTTGATTTCTTGAATTCTTCAACTTCTCCTTTGAGTCTTGATGTGTTCATTAAACTCCTGTTGATAAATCCGTAGTCAGCAGTCACAACATATCCAGCTCAAACAACCATAAAGGTATGCTTAGGCTTACGTGGGTTTGGTATGCTCATCCCACATGTTGTTTGTGCGTAAGAGTAAGAATCTGAGCAAACTTTGAAGTTGGTGTATCAGAACTTCTAAAGTGATTCTACTCATTCTTGATACGAAGCTCAATCTCAGCTTATAATTACTCCCCTTTACTTGATACTTTATGAAAAGCACAACAAGTAAGCATATGATGTTCTCCCCCTATGGTTAGGCACCAGTAAAGCAAACAACCACAAGATAAGAACCATATGTATTCTCCCCCTATTTGTCACAAAAATATGACAAAGTAGATTGAGACTAGGGTTTCATACACCTATAAGGACAGGTGAAGCCAAGTACTCGCATATCAAGCTTAAAAGATGGTATACTTAGGTAATCTGAACAACTAGATACCTGAGTTCTCACCTTATGGAGAAATAAAGATACACTTTCTCGTAATATTCCACATCCACGCTCCCCAAAAAGATTTGTTATTAAGCGCAAGTTCAAAAAGAACTCTCCCCCATGTGGTGTTATTCAATAAAGAACAACTGACAAAGACTAACATGGACAAAAACAATTTAATGTTATCCAGTTTTGCTTTGTTAATAATCTCTTTCTTAGCCATTTTCTAAGAAATAAGAGTACGATCACAAAAAGCTTTCTCTTCTTAAAACAAGAAGGTAATAAAACTTTTGTGATATCTATGACTTTGATATAATCATCACTATAATAGCAATAAATAAAGTCATGTTGGCAACACACACAGCATGATCAAGAAGATCACGTATTGCCTTCTAAGATACACAACTTGTGTTAACAAGGATTGATTTAATCTTAGAGTAAAGGCTTAACTTTTTCACATGGAGTTTCACCAATAAGTGTGAATAAAGTTTTCCTTGGAACAAAGATCACCTTGGACTTTATGAGTTCCAGGAGTCTCAGAGTTTAACCTGTGTGAAATTCTGGAAGAATATTCACAAATCTGAATAACAGCCAAACGATTCGATTTAGAGGTTTGTGTAGGTACACGAACTTAAATGAGCTTTGGAACTCAGGAGATTCTCCGAGTTTCTGTTTCGTGTACGGTTCGCGAACCGGCCACCTTCATATTAGGTTTAACTCATTATGATCCTATAACCGTAGTACACTAAGAAGGTATACTAATATAACAAGAATGTCATGTCGGTAGGATTCACTCTTTGTTCAAAGCAGAAGTCATAGACTTTGTTTGCAACTTGTATATTTAAGAACTCTTAAAGCCAAGTTGAGTTAGAGAAACATGAAAGATACATATTCAAGGATTTGACAACCTTTAAACAAATGAATATTAACTTGATCAATGTTAACATACCTTTATGTAATCTCCAACCGGGTCTGTGCCCTATTCTTGTGCTTTACCTCACCGTATCATTCGAAAGGGCACTACATGGTGAGGCCGCACAGACACAATCAAGTTGTGTCAGAGTGAACAATTTCTTGTTCACCTTTGGTAGTCAAAACAGGAACTACTACATCACTGGGTTTTTCACCAGAAGTAGTCTTAGGCTTAGATTTCTTTGCCTTACCCTTTTTTCTGTTTTTCTTCCGTAACCCAAGCATTTCATGATGTAATTTAACCATATCAAGTATTTGTTGGTTAAATAACGCATTATTTTTCATGAATTCTCTTATGGTAGCCTCATCAAGGTGATCATTCCCTTTGGCATTTATCGCTCTATCAATATGAGCAATATGATCTTTCTTCCCATTTTTCTCATCAAGGTTACTTGAGAGAGAATTGGATTGACTATCCTTTTGCAGGTTAGTTGATCTCCAATTGGGAACATCAGATCTAGTCTTCGCTTGTACAAAGTTGTTTTCCTTTCTGTAATTATGACGATTACGAGAGGACTTTGTAGAGCGTTTATAGGCAAAACTTGGCTTGTCATAATTATGTTTCTTATGCCTAAAGGTTGGACGTTCACAACCTGGATCATTAGAAGATGCTCCGTTGTTGTTAGGTTTGATGTGAATCTCCAAAACAACAGGAATAATCGAGCCATTGGCTTTCTCATTCCTTTTACGGAATCTGCAGCTTCTAGCCAAGTGACCTTTACTACCACAATAAAGGCAATTTTTGGTAACAAAAGGAGTGGGATGCTTGTTGTTACCTGGACGTGCATGTGGAGCTTGATAAATCTTGCTCTTCTTCTCCTTGACTGGCTGTAGAGGTATATCACCTTGGGGATCACTAGTAGCCGGTTGAGAAGAATCCTTAGCCTTTACGAATTTCACCTCTTTTTTACTTGGAGCGTCTATTCCTTTATAGCCCAAACCTCGTGTATCACGATGATTTTTACTCGCTCCTAACATTGAGGTTAATTTGTCAGAGCTATTGTTCAACTCTTTCAACGTCTTGATTTCAGCAAGAGCATTAGCTAGATTAACTTCCGAGCTATTATTCAACTCTTTAATGTCTTGATTTCAGCAAGAGCATTAGCCAAATCAGTTTCCAGACGTTTTTCCATAGTGAGAAAAGTGTTTTCTTTTTCTTCGAAACACTTTTGTTGAGTGACTATCTTAGCATCAGATGCAATAAGCTTTTCATTCAACTCACAGAGACTATGATGAAGATTTGCCCTTTCCAGTTCTTTTGAACATAACTCTTTGTCAAGAGATTTTACTTTACTATTGACAGTATCAAAGCCTATATAAAGACCTTGATAGCACCTTTTTAAATTCTTGTTATCTCGAGAGAGCTGAGATAGAATTTCAAGGAGCATAGAGTTGGGTGTGCTCTTCATAGAAGGAGTTAAAACCTTAACGATAGCTGAAACATCCTCTTCTACTTCTCTCTCAAAATCTGAATCAGGATCATCGTCATCCATATGCATGTTCTTTTGGAGGACGGTGTAGGGGCATAATTCGGACGATCCACGTGTCATCATCTTAGAAGAAGAGCAAGACATTGCCTTATGAACGCGAAGAGAGTCGAAGATTAAGACTACGAATCGTTGACCACCACCCGAAGATGTCGCCTCGATCTACCAATCCGTCCGAAGAAGTTACCCAAGCTCCCCCCGAAGTAAAGATCAAGCCCGAGGAATAAGTATGCCGAAGAGATAAACCGACATACGAGGCCGAAGTCACTTGAAGATGAGGCCCACCGAAGACCTACTTTACTTGGTAGCTAAGATAAGGACACTTGTGTAATTATCCTGTAAATTTCCTCTATATAAAGGAAATATCTCCTAGGAGAGAGGGGATCTTCCTGGACTTTCTCTCTCTACCTCCTTCTCCTCTACTCATCTTCTTCCCCCAAAAACTAGATCTAGATCTAGAACTCCTTTCTAAGGGAGATTCATGTAATCACAACACGGAAATACTATAAATCTTCTCATATTTTGCCTTTACTGTTATAAGTTTGGTCTTGAATTACGGTTCTTATTGCCTTCGGTATCGTTCTTATGGTCTTCGCACCATTAAACCTCAACTTAAATATTGTATGTGCGAGTAGATCTGATGGATATGGAACCTCGAGGACCTATGCAGATTTTCTACTCGTACAGTTTGGCGCTAGAAACAGGGATGATTAAAACAACTTAGGGTTTGCCTGTGATTTTTCGGGTTTTCAAATTTTTAGCATATTTCTTGTCTTTTCAAAAGATATTTGTCTGTGCTTTGGAGATCCAAAATGAAGATTTATCAATTCCGATGACATACCCAGCGAGTACAATAACAGTTCCGGCAAGCTCTGTAGTAGATCCAATGGATCTAAGTATTTCAGGGGTACTTCCGTCGAAATACAACAACTTTCAGACACAAAAAATGCTCGTTTTCAACTCAAACCAGGAGAAATCAAAAATGCTGGGGAAAAACAAAAGACGGGAAGAAAATATCAAAACCAACGGAAATCTTCATTTGCATATAGCTCAAAAGGAGCAATCCTTTCACTGTCTCTTTAAATTTCTTTTTCAAAAATCCAGATCTGGGAGTTTTTTATTTTTATATAGCAAAATTTTGGGAAAACCTCACAAAACAAAAAACTGGTTCTACAGCAAAATAATTCTGATTTTTTAGGCCGATTAGTCAAAGCAAGTTATGATTTCAGATCGACAAACAAAAAATCTCATTAAATTTTTTTTTCTAAAAACAAAATTGAGTTTATTGGTAGATACTTCTGTTTTCAACTGAATCTCGAGTCTATTCTTGATTATTTTCCTCGATTCTCTCTTCAATTGCAGCGTCGGGTTAGATCGATGATTAAAGCTCGATGAACAACTCAATTTGATGAAGGAAAAAGTCTCGATTCACTCAGCAGCTATCACATCGGAATAAATCAACTCGAGGCAATCATTTCGCTACTCAACCTCTAGGACCAAGTCATTTTCGATAACAAGGTAAATGTTGGCAAAGGTAACCCGAAGGCAACTTCGAAAGGAATCTCTGGGACAGCTTCAATGACAGCAGAGAAGAACGATCTCGAAGTGGACAATCTCATAAATCACACCACAAAGTTATAACAGCATCCGAGACAACTTCGATACAACGTCGAGATAAAATCCAAGCCTGATAATCCAACCTCGGGGCCAACCCCGACGGAAAACTTCGATCACAGCTACCTTGAACATAAACACAGCTAACCAGTGTGAAGTCCGAGGGAGTCCCCAGCCCACCCCAACATCAACAGTTTCAGATCAATTCACTCCGACAACTTTTCTCGGAAGCTTGCCTCGCATGAATCTCGCAATTAGTTCGGTCACACCCGCTTATCTCAGAAACTTTCCCTGCCTAAATATCAAATCACTGAACCAATCTTCTTCTCGACTCACGGCCAACCTCGCCATCTCTACTTCCATCAAGGCAGAAACTTGATTTCTATATCCACCATCCAATCTGGATCAAGTACCACGAGGGTAACTTCGGCATTCCAGCTCCGGCCGAGGACTGAACTTCGTTAACAAGCTTCGGCTTCAATGGCATCTGACGACCAACTCATTCTCGATGATAGACCCACCTTCGGTCACCAACTTTGATTCAAAGCATAGCATCAATAATCTTGAAGCAGTAAGCTCCACTGCACCTCTTCGATGATACAACATCACTTCGATCAAGACGGCAATGATAAACTTCACTTACCACCTTCGATGACCTAACATCAACAGCTCAACTTCGAAGCTTCGATGGCTCAAAGTCAAGCTTCAACTGCCAACCTCGATGTCAGACCTCGGAGCATTCAGTAAGATTATAAAGCAACCCATAAAGAAACTTCGGCGCCTCCGTCAAACATAACCAGGGCATACCAACTTGATTGGGGCCTACCACTACAATCAGGGCATACCACTACATTCAGGGCATACCACTACAATCAGGGCATACCAACTTGATTGAGGCATACCAGCAGTCTCATCACAGTTGGATGGTTCAAAAACATACGCCAGCAGCTAGCTAGATCTTATTTCGGGACACTCACTTCGGATCAAAACAGCCACCCTCGGTGACTTACTCGGATGATATACTTCGGGATATTCCCTCCGATACAACTCCGAAAATGAAACTCAACTTTGGTACAACTCTCATCACCAACCACCAACTTTAAATGGCAACTTGACGGCAATCTCAATCCATCTTCGATCTCCACCTACGATCAAGCCATAGCTTATAAGCTATACATGAAAAGGGAGAATTCTTAAACTCTAAATTTTTCCCATTCCGAGGCATTTCACCTATGCTTGAATTAAAACCTTCATGCCATAATACATTTCTCAAAACTATAAAAATTGTCTCCGAAGGCAGCCACTAACAGTACGATAACATTTTTACTTGCTACTTTTTTGATCATTGATCAAAACAACTTTCAATTCATGATGGCTTATAGTCTAAATAATTATTTCATCCTTTTTTCACTAAGTTACTTTATAAAACAATACTCGAGGTCACTACATTTTCGAATTTTTTAAAATAGTGTTAGGCAACATTCGGCACAATAGTCCATGCAATTATACTTTTGCAGTTATTTACCTCGGCTCTAAAAGTTTCAGGTACAAATAATAAAATATTGGAGGAATCCCGTCAAAGAGTAAGGCATTAAAATAAAGTGGCACAAAGCGTGGAAACAAAGCAAAGGAAGCTCGCTCAAGGAGCAAAAACACACTCTAGAACCAAATGGCGAAAGTTCAAAAGGGAATATCGAGACTCAGTAAACACGGACTCAAAAGTGCACCTAATCAATCTGCTCGCCTTCGCTAAGCATTTTCTAACTCTGAAAAATCTCTTTGAAAGTTCGAATTATTTACGCTGGGGCATCTCTCGCCTAGGCTAATGCTTAATAGAATTCTTACCACAAGGATATATTTCATGCAAGTTGTTAACAACCTTCTTGGGGAAGAATTTCTAAACACTTCTCTTCCAACTTTAAAAGTTTTTGAATGATCACACACTTCGCATGCTTAGAATAACGTTTAAGCAAGTCGTATGATTGGCCATGACACCATTATATACAAGTCACTTAGCAAATAATGTATGAAGTCATAGATTTCTTCCTCGCAACATGCTAGATTCTTTAAAAAGTCGATTGATTCGCCTCCTCCAACCTCGAGGGGCATCATTATCGAAGTCCTACTTATCGAAGTTTCAAATTAAGTATATATCCTAAAATAGGTGTTCTAATTATATTAGTTTCTTTATAAATCGATCAAATCGCTTCCTCCCACCTCGAGGGGCATGAATATCGAAAAAAGATTATTAGCTTCGAAGTAAGAGAAATAATGCAATTATAAAGTTTTAAGGCACATACCAAAATAAATGAGATCAAACCATCCCCTTCCACCTTGAAGGGATGGGGCATCGAATAATTACATTTGAAAATCAAACCATCTCTTTCTACCTCGAAGGAATGGGGGCATTGAGTATGTTTATACAACACCGAGCAATATGCAACAATAATAAAGTTAAGAATTTTTGAGTCACCAATTAGCATTTTTAATGTCTTAGAATTACTAAGCTTCCTCTTGATACAACATATCACATTACGTATAAAGTATACTTGTCACATCATGTCACATTTGAATCTCCTTAGCTTTATGCAATATTCTGTTTCACACACTATTATGTTATACACGAACTATGCTTATCGCAAACAGCTTGGTACAACCTCCAAATCCTCCTTGATGAGGCAAAGTCCTATTTGATTAGGCACATCTCCTAAGGCTTTAACGCCATGAAACCGAACAGGCCATGATGCCTAAATAAGTTGATCAGAATTCAGTTATGGCAGCGAGGAAAACTTCGAAAAACACGCCAGCATCAACAACTCAAGTCTTGATGGCTTCGGTTACACCTTCGATCAAATCCATTCACTCCTCGATGGCTACACAGTTTATCCTCCACGAAGCAGCTTCAACCATTATGATCCTCACCTTCGATGGTTATATACACCCAACATCGATGACACCAGTTTATATAACCCATACAATTCACCTCTCGACGGTCAATATGTATCAGGGAAGCACCACTGAATTAGCATTCTGCATAAGAGAACAAACAAGTTCAACCATCGAGCAACTTTTTTCTCGGAGCATCAACCAACCTTGTTCTCGGAGCTACTACAGCTCGCAGCCACCATCAAACAAAAGTCCACTTTGACCCAAAGACACCAACAATCCTGCTTCGGAGCACTAATCAACCACCGCCATCTCGGAAGCAAAAACTTTGATGCTTTAAACATCAGCTATCTCGGACCAAACTCCACTTCGATGCCTCACTTCGGCAACATCATCCTCGAAGAAACCCATCGAAGACATCAACTACGAAGCCATCTCAATCTCATCTCGAAAGCCATCTCAGATGCAACTTCAAGGACTATGTTTACTCACCTTCGATACTCAACTCCGATGCTTATCGCGGAGACAACTAGCTAAGTATATAACCTCGAAGTGCCAGTTCAGCTGATAACCAAACAGCTTCGCCAACCCACCTTCGATCCTGATAATCAGTCCATCTCGTGGAAGTAGCGTCTCCATAGCAACAAAGAATGGCAAGACTAACTCGATTGGGAAACGAACTCAACTTCGATGGATCAGTAGCCTCAGTATAATAATGCAACTCGCTGAAGGAAGCAAACCCAAAGGAAGTATTTTATTAATAACTATCATTCAGCGTTCTCGGGACAGTCAACATGCATCGACAGCTCGAAGCAGCAATTACATCAACCTCGACTAAGCAAGCTCTGACCACAACAAAGTCCTATTTGCTTAGGCACATCTCCTAAAGCTCTGACGCCATCAAAGAGAATAGGCCATGACGCCATATCTTCACCAGTGCCTCGTCGCAAAAACAAAACAGGCTGTAACGCCAAAGGCAGAAAAAGCCAAAAAACAAACAGGCTGTAACGCCAAAGGCAAAAAACGCCAAACAAACAAAAAAGACCTCGAAAAGCAGGCACAGAGCTGATGCTCATATAAATCGTAAGGGCCCTACGAGTTATATGGCACGGTCCTCTACCCACAAGACACCCCGTTAGCGGTGGGCACTTTGAATCAAGGCTACATAAGCCGACGATACACTCGTACCCACTACCAAACGGCCACGAGGAGTAAACGTCCTCGGGCGCAGAGGGGACGATAAATGGGATTAACATCTACCTATAGAGGAAGATGGAACCCCGAGGCAGCTAATTAGCTTTCACATTCACGGGAATGGCAAGCGAGTTACGCAGCCGAGGGACCTCCTCCAAAAATCAAACACAGCCTTGAGGAGGGGCTAGCGAGAAAAGAAAAAGTTTAACTCCAGGCCGCGATAGGAGAACAGTACCATGTCTAAGCTCCAGCTGTGACCGGCACTCCCCCATTGTGCTACTTTGGCCAGTGTTTTGCTTGAAACCAGCGCGAGTAGCTCAAAGCCTTTGGGAAGGGTGATCCGTACGCCCCCACTAGCTTGGTTACTGCCTCCCACATCGAAGTAAGCCCCGAAGTTGCACTTTAAGTAACCTTAGGAGCCTATACTTTGCAAGGTAAACTTCGTGCCTAATCACGAGTTTCCAGGCAAACAATACATCGAAGAAAAGTACGTGCTTGATCACGTCATACTACAAAAACTTTGCATTGAAGAAAAGCATGACTCGATCACGAAAAAGAAAAAACTTCATTGAAGAATGATTCAAAAATATACTTTATCAAAGAATGAATTGACAATACTCTTAACTTCGTTACAGGATGAATCGGAAATATTTTGCAGGATGGCTCGAAGTACAAATGATTCGAAACACAAAAAGATGCAAAACAGGGGCACAAACAAATCACAAAGATATTACTTTGAAGTATTCATTAAGGCATCAAGCAGGAGCATGCATCAAGGGTTCTCCGATCAAATCTAGTAAAACGATTTCAAAATCGACTTCGCTCTCAAAAACGCTTGAGGATGGTTGTGCATACAAGAACTTCGCTAGAAGACCCGCTCATAGAAAGCAACATCAAATAACCCAAGGAGCAAAGCAAAGTGATAGCAATCTTCGTCCACCAAAGGAGCATGGCATCCTTCGTTTCACAACGAAGAATCACAAAAAATCAATACACCGAAGCAGTAGCTGGAGCAAAACAAAGAATGCAGGGGCACAACCGTTGGATGTCAACCTCCTCGAACAACAAATTCGCTTTGTGGATGGTACACTTCGGGATGGAACAATCCTTTTGCTTCCAAAAGTTCAATTCCTTCACTTTCAAAAGCAAAAGGGGGGCAACTATACAAGGGAATCCCGCATGAAAATTTTTCAAAGCTCATTTCTTCAGCAACAGTCAAGCAACAACAACGACACCAAACAATTCAAGAAGCCGTCTAAGAACTTCACATAAGAGTAGGAGCAAGTATGCATACTCAAAAAACATTTTGTACTCTTCCGCTCAGTTCCTTCGACTACAATGAAAAGCCAAGAACTCCCCTCGCTCGAAATGTAGTCCGAAGGAAGAAAATATCATAACAAAAGAAACATCTCGACAAACATCTCGGCTACCACCTTTCGAGTCAATTACAATATGAAGAAATCATCTGTCTACATCGAAATACACCAACGAAGGTCATCTCAAAATTCAAAGTATTCTTGAAATAACCATACCTCTTCGGTGAAGTCCAGTTACGCAAGCATTAAAGTCAATCCATGGCACCTATCTCCTACGAGAAAAGAATAAACAATCAATTCAATCCGAAGCAGTCTTCTTAACATTTTCGACGAAACATTCTCGGAGCAGTCTAACTCACTACAATCAGCAAATCTCGAAAGGAATAATCTCGCAACGACAGAAGCAATGTACATCAGATTCGGAGAAATTTTAGCTCAGTTCGTACAATACTTACCACGGCAGCAACAGCTTACCTCGAGATATCTCCTTCGGATCAGCCTGCATACACCGATGACTAATCATCCTCTTCTCGATGTCAGTCCCTTGGATTCAGCATCACATTCGATCAATGGAATCTCAAACCATCATGAAAATACCAAGAAAAGGCAGATAAAATTCATTCGCTACCAACTCAATCAAGCATACCTCCTCGTTAACTCAACAAAGACATAAATGTTACAAGTTCGAAGCTGTTGAAGCAAGTCAAAGTACCGAAGCTAAACGAAAGGATACAATGCAGGTCAGCACACTCCAGGATTCTCGCAAGTCCACGTGTCTCATACCATCAATTATGACAAGAAGAATTTGCCAACGAATTAATCTTCGAAACATCCATTAGCAAAGGAGCAAACTGTAGGGGCATAATTCGGACGATCCACGTGTCATCATCTTAGAAGAAGAGCAAGACATTGCCTTATGAACGCGAAGAGAGTCGAAGATTAAGACTACGAATCGTTGACCACCACCCGAAGATGTCGCCTCGATCTACCAATCCGTCCGAAGAAGTTACCCAAGCTCCCCCCGAAGTAAAGATCAAGCCCGAGGAATAAGTATGCCGAAGAGATAAACCGACATACGAGGGCCGAAGTCACTTGAAGATGAGGCCCACCGAAAACCTACTTTACTTGGTAGCTAAGATAAGGACACTTGTGTAATTATCCTGTAAATTTCCTCTATATAAAGGAAATATCTCCTAGGAGAGAGGGGATCTTCCTGGACTTTCTCTCTCTACCTCCTTCTCCTCTACTCATCTTCTTCCCCCAAAAACTAGATCTAGAACTCCTTTCTAAGGGAGATTCATGTAATCACAACATGGAAATACTATAAATCTTCTCATATTTTGCCTTTACTGTTATAAGTTTGGTCTTGAATTACGGTTCTTATTGCCTTCGGTATCGTTCTTATGGTCTTCGCACCATTAAACCTCAACTTAAATATTGTATGTGCGAGTAGATCTGATGGATATGGAACCTCGAGGACCTATGCAGATTTTCTACTCGTACAGACGGATTCCCAATCTTCAGACTCTACATCATTAACAGGAGTATCCTGTCTAGTAGATCCAATCAGGGCTTGTTCAGTCCTTGATTGCGAAGAAGAAGTATCGTTAAGATTTGGTTCAACACTGTTGACGCGGTCCACTTCTGCATGCATAACAAAAGTGCCTCTGGACAGTACGTTACAAGCGTTTACGCTTAGACCCATGACTCACAAGCCTAGTTAAACACAGACAGTTACGTCTTTAGTGTGTTAACCCGCTCTGATACCAACTGAAAAAGAAGGGGTATCGAAATACTACCAACTTTTCGTTTTGGCTCGTGAGTCTTATGGTAAAAGTCTGGACGATCTCAAAAATCAATCTCCAAACCTCTAACTGGAGTAAACTCGACAGTTAGGCAATAGCGTATTACTTGGTGCTTTAATTATAAATCAAAGTTATAATGCGGAAAGTAAAAGCACACAAGACACCAAACGTTTTTTAACGAGGAAACTGCCTTGCAGAAAAACCTCGGGACCTCGTCCAGTTTTGAACACCGCCCAGTACAAACTGACTACAAACACTAGCCTACTATAAGACTTCGGTCTGGGATGTAGCAGAGACCAACTCAAGCCCTCCAAGCAAATTGGCTACTGTCGCCTTCCTTACGTCTCTGGATCCCCCACAGATCGTCACGCACTTGATTCCCCTAGCTGACGTCCGTTACAGGCCTAGGAGTTGCTTTGACCGATGCCAAAGGCTTTTGTCAGCAATACTGGGTTTTAAACCAAAACTGTTGACTTATGGTGTAACTGTCCTCTATCAGTTTACCATAAACAAAGATGACTTCCTTCGGATTGTCAAATCCAGGTCATACGGAAATCTACTTCACAAATCGGGGCTGACACGCAAACCAACTTCGCAATGCCCAATCTGTATCTACCTCAGTTATAGATGAAGAACCACTTAAGGAACTTGTATAACTGGAGCCAACTAGGTCTTACAACACCGAGTGCAGCCGTGCGTTGCTACCTTTCAAACCTTTACGTAACTTAACTAGTTCTTGAATAGCCGTATAGCAGAAGAGACGGACTTTGGAATAGACAAGAACTAAGATAGGTTACTAAGGTTACAGGTGATTCTGATCAACCGCTGAGGGATCAATCTACCTGTGCTTCCCAACTCTCAAAGGAAGTCTTGATAGTCGTAGGGAGTTCCCAGAGGAGCTGCAACCTATAGAGGATGACTATACCACAACAAGCTTTCACCGAAGTGAAAAGAGTTTACGCTACTTCCCTGAGGACCTTCACGTGTGCTTGATGCTTGCGGTATTTGTCCTTAGACACCTCTATTTATAGCACTCAATAAGATAGGTTGCTTTGGAATTAAGCAATCAATTACTTGTCCCACAAGTTAAGGAAACCCTAAACTTGCCAACCAAGTAATA